>PVKS010001139.1:0-22847 GCA_004027875.1 Aplodontia rufa
TTTTTTTTTTTTTTGTACTGGAGATTGAACCACCCAAGGACAAATTACCACTGAACTACATCCCAGCACTTTTTATTTATTTAAAAAGGGGGAGGGACAGTGAGAGAGAAAAAAATCATTTTTTTTTTCAGTTTTTCATGTGGCCTTCGTTTATCTGAAACTTCTTTGTTATGTACATGGTGCTGGGATTCGAATCTGCACCTTCATGCATGCCAGGCAAGCACTTCAAATGCTGAGCCACTGCTCCAGACCCTTTAGTTTTTTATTTTAGGATAGCGTCTCACTAAGCTGCTTAGGTTCTTTTTAAATTGCTGAGACTGGCCTTCAATATGCTATCCATCTGCCTCAGCCTCCAGCGTCTCTGGGATTACAGGCATGTACCACTGTAGCCAGCTATAATTTCTAATGGTAAGGATTAGGGAATTTAAATAAGTCTTACAAGGACTGGCTGTTTGTAAGAGGTGATACTGGGTTTTGAGCTTATATTGGCCTGGTTCCAAAATTGGTATTCTTTATACTTACACCCACCAATATATACATACATTTGAGAGTCTGCTCAAATATTCACCAAGAAAAGAATACAACATTAAGTTAGTCAATAGGATCTCAGGATATAATGTCTGCTAAATTATAATATAAAAGTTTCTCTTTATATTTTAAGTATCTTATAGGTAGTTTCTTAGTATGCCCCCTGTGAATTAAGGACCTAGGCTGGTTTTAAATTTATTGTTCCCTAATCTATCCTATAACCTGAAAAAAATGAATTGCTAGTGAATTTTAAATTAGTTCTTCAATACTTGTTAAATGAATCCCTCATTTTTCTAAGACAGACTAATAATAAGAATTTCAGATGGTCTATATTCTGTTATTAATGTGAGAGACCTAATCACACACTACACAATAAAGTACATCAATGAGTCTCCTTGGGAAATCAGAAAGAAATTGAACTTGTCCACAGCTGTCAGCCTGACCTTCAAGATATGACAAGATGCCAAGGAGGGGGGAATTACTTAAGATTTCCAGAAGTTGAGCAAAGTAAAGAGGGTGTTTTGAAAGAAAACTTTCTCCTCCAATTCAGGATCTAGATCATATAATGCTTAAAATCTATGAGTTATTTCACATACCTGCAGCGATGGTTGAAAACCATATCTCTACTTAAAAAAAGGAAATCAGAGACATCACTTATATATCTCTGCATTTTTCTCATCTCTTAATTTATCTTTCTAGCTTTACAAGCAAACTATCAGAAAACAAGTCCAACAAAAGATTGGGTAGACATGTTCCTTTGCTTCTTGCTAAATAAAATGTGTGTCTGTGCATAGCAAGACCTAGGCCATTGAGTCTCATTGTTTCATTTCAAGACTTAATATTCTTTCTGGAAAATCAGTCCTGAGCTGGTCTCTTGCACACAGAGTGCATGGGATATGTGGCAAGAGAGAAAACAACAGCATGCGGTACCCAGGGTACTATGTTTGCCACTATTAATTTAATCTTCATAATAATTAAAAGAGGTAGGTGCTATCATTGCTCCTGTTTTACAAATAAGAGAATTGACTCCAGGAGAGGTTTATTAACTAAAGCAAAGTTACACACACAATAAACAATGAAGTCAGAATTTTACCCTGAACCTTATGCTGCTAGTCTATATTGCATTCTTGAATATATATTCTGTTTCACGATCCTAAAGGCAGCCACACAAATTGCCCAGTGAAACGTCATTAAGGAGAATAGAATTTTATGCAGATAAATTTGAACATAAATTCTGTTTAACACTGAATCTTTAGGATTATTGCAAAATATTAATTCAAACGCCAATTATAAATTTATATCAAATACTTAACATATGATTATACAAAGTACCTATAACAGGAGCTGAAACAGAATATGCTGAGAAATTGTAAATATTTTCCATGGATATTAGTGTCAACAATCATAACAATGAATAAAGAAAACTAATCTGACTCTTCCAAGAAAAATGGGTACATCTTGAATCATAACCCACATTGGTGCGAGAAATAGAGCAGTCATCTTCCTCGATTCTATTCTGACTTACAGGAAGTATCTTGGTGGAGGCAAGAAAGAGAAGAGACAAGGCTGCATTTTGCTTCCCTTCCAGGAACTCTATACTACAGTCATCGTCAAAGAGCAAATTGTACAAGGAAAGCTGAGCAGCATCTGGAAGAAATAAATTTATTTTTATTCTAAGAGGAAATAGTGTGGATTTCATTCTTTGTACTTATAGAGGGCCAAATAAATCTGGAAAAATTATCCTAAGAACATCATGAAACCTATGAACACTTCCAGGTTAGTTTTGCCGAGATTCCAATCCATTTTCATATCATGGCTCATATATGATGGACAGTAAGATCATGCCTTTTTCATGACCACTTTTAAGAAGTATGCAAATATCATGGCAAGAACAGATTCTCAAAGCTCTTATTGCTACTTGTCCCAAAGTACAGATAAACATCCTGAAGTTCCCTATCCAATACATGTGGACTTCTGGGGCAAAGTGATACAACTGTCATTCATATCTATGAATAAATTGTGTGGCTTTGGGCAATATCTGTAAGTCTCCAATTTTATTGTTTTTTCAGAGGATTAATGAGAAAAAATAACAATGCCCCTCTTTTAAGGAACACCTAGCTGGACATCAACATATGGGGATTTAGTAGAGGAACCCCAGCAGGAAAGAAAGGATTCTGCAGAGACTATTGACCATCCCTAATGTGATGGTCTGTGCTGTGAAGAGATGAAACAATTCCACAGAAGCCTGCTGAAACATTGCTCACAATTTAAAAGCTGAAAGAGTTGGAAATGAATTTGCAGGGAGAAATCAGGTGCAACACCTTAAAGAAAAATCAGGAGAGGATTTAGAATTTCTTGAGGTCTTCAATAATGATAAAAGAGGGATGCACACTTCTTAAGTTCCACAGTGAGCTCTGAGAAGGTTTCAAAAGGAAGTTAAAAGGGCACAGATGGTGTGTGGGCTTCGTAAAGTTGGATAGACTCAGGACAACTGTGTCTTTATCCTGAGTTACTCATATTCTCTGACTACTACTCACATATTTTTACATATCTCCCTCTCTGATTCTCCCCACAGAGACAGATTTTGTTGATGAAAAAGAAAACAAATTACCATGTATTCCTTGATATGGTCAGACTCTCTTTTGTCTTCCAACAACCATTAACTATAATGCAAGTCAATTAATGGCTGAAGCATCTGGATCTTTCCCAAGATAACTTAATCGTCTGAGGAATTCTTTATTTTTTTTTTAAGAGAGAGAGTGAGAGAGAAAGAGAGAATCGACTATCATTTATTTTTTTCGTCTGGCCTTTGTTTCTCCTACACTTAGTTGTGTATGTGGTGCATACACAAAAGGCAAGCTCTCCATCCAACCCCTCAGCCACTACTCCAGCCCTTCTAAGGAATTATTAACAACTGATTGACTCATCCCAATAAAGCAGGGATCAATTAATAAAATGTAACTCAATGGTACACTCAGTTTGATTTTCCTCCATTATTTCTATTCCTTCCATGGAATTACACAAGCTTAGCAAAGGCTTACTTCTTTGACTACAAATACTGTTCACAGAAATTCTAGTCACTTCTATACCAACACATTTTTTCAGATTTCAAATTATTTCTTATTTCCATTCTCTTTCTTTTTCTTTTTTCTATACAACAGACACAATCTTCAGGTCTCGAAGACCCTTTCTATTATTTGACCAGGATTCACCAATATTGCCTTGTTTCACATGATTTAGAGGATGTTGGATACTGTGTATGTATGATGCTGTTGATATACTTTCAATAGTTAATTATTTCATTCATACTCAAACATGAATGAACATTTTTATCTCCTGAATCTCTGTGTATTTTTGTATTCATCTTTGTCCTTCCATCTGTCATTGGAAAGGTCTCAGGTGATGGGCCACAAGCCTCCATCAGCAATTGTCAGACCAATCATTCTAGGACAAATTTAGGAAGATACACAATAAATTGAATAATTGTTTTCCTGTCCTGTTCTTCAGCTTATCTTGTTAGACATATGTTAAATACGTTTTAAATCATTGCCAGAAATTCTAAGGAAGTGAAACTCATTTGTTATCTTAAGGATGGTTGAGGGAGTTTTAATGTCAACTACTGTAGCAACAACTGAATGTGGGGATGTTATATAACAGTCTCAGCACAGCATTTATTGGGTAGCAAGTCAGATGTAGGCTGGGTGTGATAAAAATAAGTGAACTCATGCTTATCCTCATAGCAAATTTAATCTTGGGTTTGAATCTAGCAGAATCTGTTTTAATTTCATTTGAGACAACATTGCTCGATACTCTTTCACCCTTGCTTATGTTTTTATAAGACTAGATCTATTCTACGTTTACTTTAGAACTATTTATTTTAAATACTGTGTATCCATCTCCTTTAAATATTAACACAGTGATTATAAATAGAAGTCAAAATTCTAGGTAAAGAATCCCGGAAATCAGGAGACCTCTCATCCTGGCTTTGTGTGTTGTTAAATTCACATCTCTATGTCTTGATTTATTATATCCAAATTAAATGAGCTCAGGTAGACTATTTTTAAGGCCAATACTAGATCTAAATGTTTTCTAATAATAAATTACATTTTATTGAGCACCAGTGAGTTTGGTATGCTATACACACTGTAGTCTCCAGAGCAGCCTGGAAAGAAGGCTGTTCCAGATCAGAACAGTAAAGGCAGACTTTTTCCAAAAACCAACAGCTGATAAATAATAAATGCCTAAAACTCCACCAGCTTTGTCTGTTGTCAATGTCCAACTATTTCTACGACACCAAATTTCTGCTTACAACAGATGCTAAGAGCTGTAGAACTCTCTTATTGTGTTTCTCTCCTGTCGTATCATAGAATAGAACAATTTTCACAGCTATTAAGATAATAGGAAAAACTTATTTTAATCTAGAACCCAGACTTAAAATTGGAATCCACAGGGAGAAACTCTTAGACAAGATCCATTTAAAACTGACTGTTACCATTCTTGAAGTCAGGGCAAAATTCAGCTCCTAGTTTAAACCTGAGCATGATCAGGAGGGCAATTTTCAACATCTCTATTTTTTTTGTTCAATCCCTCTCTAGCCAGAAATCAGCTTAGAAATGTCCCAACTAAAACTTTGAGCCAGAAGACCCTCTGCAAACAAATATTGTTCTATTCCCTGGCATTCTGTACCATTCCCTCCCTCACTTTTTTGTTTCCTACCGTGAAAAGTGACTCATACAAAAGAAACCAAATTAGTAAAAACAGAATGAAATGATGAGAAAGACTGCTTAACAATCTCCTGTCCTGGCTGGGGCTCAGGGAAATTGAGAGCCCGTTAAGAATGCTTGCTAGACAGCCATGCCAGAGAATCTGTTTTGTTTTCAATTACAAGAGAATTGTGACCCTGAAGGGGAATGAAGAGGAGACTGCTATCACACCTCTTTCCCTTGATGGGTTGCAGGGACATTGTGAAGGGATCTGGCAGCCCCTGAAGAAGCACTGGAAAGAAACTCATTATAAGAAACATGAATTGCGTGGGCTTCATCCCACCCCATCTCATTGTTGCCTCCACCCCCAGGTCCCAGGTCAGCCAGCAAAGGCATTTGAGATCTATGGGAAATGTATTCAGCAACAAAAGAACAAGATTGAGCTTTGATAACTCAGGAAAATGAAATTTTGAGAAGGTTAAGCTTACCATTTCTGGAAGAGAGAGAGTATATCTCTCTCTTTTTCCTCCTAGTAGAGGGAGTACTTTGCTTTCATTGGGTTAGACTCTGCTTTCTTTTCATTATTTGCCCTGATCTCAGGATGAAACAAAAAGAAAACACGAAGTGTTTCTTGTTTAGCATCGTGGGGATACCTTTTGTGTTTGAATCATTATTGTATTGAAAAAATGCCAAGCCCACCACTTAGAGTATGAAAATTCTGTCGATGTCTTTCCCACTTACACAACTACCTC
Source organism: Aplodontia rufa (assembly GCA_004027875.1). Classification (NCBI taxonomy): domain Eukaryota; kingdom Metazoa; phylum Chordata; class Mammalia; order Rodentia; family Aplodontiidae; genus Aplodontia; species Aplodontia rufa. Next base: position 5,984 of record PVKS010001139.1, read on the forward strand.
CTTACCCACTTGAAGTCATTGGTGGAATCACAGTGTATATTGATTTGTTAAACTCAGTTCTTGCAGTAGCAATGCCAAATATCACTGATCTCCCTTTAAAACATTTCCCTCGAAGAGCAAGCTTTCATACTCACTGAGTTATTAATCACAGTTCAGAAAAAAACAATTTCTCCCTGATAACATCTAAAAATGTGTTGCTAAAGAACCCTGCAGTAAAAGATTAGTGTATATAAAAGGAAGACAGTGAATTAGGTAAGTTTAATGAAATTATTTACTGAGAACATGTGCAATTCCAAACTCTTACCAAGACTCTGTAAACATTTTTGCCTTAATCCTGGGATGAAGAATGCTGGAGGGTCAAGGTAGATGTTTACTCATTTGTCTCTGACAGCTTAGTAAGAAGCATGTCTTATAGAGAACTTGATTAGAAACACACAAAACATCCCACTGGGAAGGTAGTTTAACTGTATTACTTATGAGAAATGTACATGTGAAAGGTAACAATAGGAAATAGTAAAAAATTCTACCATCTTACGAGCTTGACTAAATACCCTCCCGATTATCCATCTAATAGAATTCTCCTCTTTAAAAACATAAAAAAAAAAAAAACAGAAATAAAGGAAATGAAATAAACTTCAGATAATTTCAGCAAGTTGAATGAATTTCAAGATCTTCATGCTGAGTGGAAAATGTTAATCTTAAAAAGCTACATGTTGTAGGATGCTATTTCTATAATGTTCTCTAAATAGCAAAATTAACAGAGATGGGAAAACAGATTGGTGGCTGTCTGGGGTTAGTGAAGAGGGTGAAGGAGTCATCTAGGGAGAAGCACAAGGGATTTCCTTTGGTGTTCAGATGACAATTCTGTATTTTTATTGCATTAAAACTATACAGGTAATAAAATATCATAGAACTATATACAAAGATATATGAAAATGAAGCAGAAAAGTAATACCAGTGACATAAAAGTTAATAAAGCAAAACAAGGGTCTAGTTAGTCAGTTGGTGTGTTTGTATAATCACAATAGCTATGTGGGAAGTTGCCAGGAAGAGAAGCTGAGTGTTAAGTACAGGGAATTTTCCTATGATGTGTTTGCAATTTTTTTGAGTCTTAATAATTTCCAAACACAAATTTAAAAAATAAAAAATTCTTAGGAAGCATTTCTGAGAACCCATATGGAATGATTTATTCATTCATTCATTCATAAGCAAGTTTTGGGATGATCACCTGTTTTTGAATTCCTGGATACATTGAATTAAGGCACCATGAGAACAGATCATAATCAAAAGATAGTCATGGACCAACAGACTTGCAATACAAAACTGAGCTCTGGAGTATAATGCAAGTCAGTATCTAAATGTCATTGAGAATGCAGAGACACTGTGGACATTGTCTTCCTGAGAGATTAAAGAAAATATTATAGAAGAGTGATTAATCTGTTAAAATTACATTATTTCTCAGGTGGACAAAGTAATGACATTCTTTCAATCAGGATCCCAAATTTTACCTTACTATACAGAGTAGCCCACAGTTTACTTAGGAAAACCAGCAGCAGACCTTTGGAGGCTCAACCCCTTTCTGACAAATTGCCATCCCTAGTGATAATGCCCTTAAGAGCTAAGCAGTGCTAACTGTGGAAATGAAAGATATTTTATGAAGCATGCTTACACCTTCCATGATATGTTGACACATTTCCTTCTTTACAGTCTTCCAAATAAGGCATTGCCTTCCTCCTTCCCCTCAAGCAGAGAATGAGTTAATGGATGTTGGGTGATGTCAGGTTTGTGTGGACTTCATGAGCTGAACATTTCACTGCAGGTTCCCACTAAGATCAGAGCTATCGCAGACACATAAAGGAGAAGATGGGGAAGACTACCTCCTCAATCTCCTCTGTGCACACCAGAATGTTGGAGAGAGTGTGTTCTGAAGGGACAACTTCATGCTCAAAGACTGAGCAAAAGATCATTACTGCCTTGTCTGCTTTTTATTTCCTTTCACGAAAGGGTACACCTGGTGAGAGAGGTCTATTTACAACAGATCTAAAAATGGGCCATAGGAAAGGAGGGCATGAGATTCAAAGTCTCTGTGTGGCCTGGAGATGTGGCCATAGGCCATCTCTTAGCCCACTTATTCACATCCACAGACACGATAAAAGCAACATATAATTGCACTTTTTTAAAAATAATTTTTTTCCAAAGAAGAGATAAAAAGAATGAAATTAGGAATAGGAAGGGAGAAACAAAGGTACTTTAGTTATATACTATATATATATATATATATATATATATATATGCTCTGGTTTGACTCCATCCTGCCTGCCTCAGGGTTTTTCATAGTGTAAGACACATTTTAAACAAGTGTGGCTAGTTTATAATCATGGTAACTTGTGTGTTTGTGTATGTGTGTGTGTATGTGTGTGTGTGTGTGTGTGTGTGTGTGTGAGAGAGAGAGAGAGAGAGAGAGATTCCACTACTTATCTACCCTCCAGTTCTTTTTTTATATGAGATAGGGTCTCATAATATTGCTCAGGCTGGCCTTGTGCTGATGACCCTCCTGTCCCAATCTCTTCAGTCACTGGGATTATAGATGTGTGCTTCTACACTTGGCTTGTCCTGCTCTTGTTTTTTGTGGTGCTGGGGATTGAACCCAGGGTCTTGCACATGCTAGGCAAGAAGTCTACTACTGGGTTATCTTCCCAGTCCTTTTTATTTTATTTTCATTTTAAGGCAGGATCTTACTAAGTTGTCCAACCTGGCCTTGGACTCATGAAACTCCCACCTCCACCTCTCAAGTAGCTGGGAACACAGGCATATGTTCCTGTACTCAGTACACAGTAATAGTACACGTATGATCCTGTACACAGTAGGTTCTTCCAAATTATATTTTAATCAACAATCATCAGTTGCCTCTGAAACATAAGCTCAGTCTGATATCACACTAAACATAGATTGTTAGAGCTATTCCATGATTTTGAATGACAGCAAGGGAAAGTGACTATCAGTGAACATGTCACACAAATGTACACACATGTGCACATGTGTGCACACAGGCACACACACATGTACAGATATCACAATGGATTTTACTGATTGAAGCTTTAGAAATTACTCTCTACTTCCCATGTCCATAGGTGGAAGTATATTCTATTTCCAAGCAGAGGGTACAGCAGTCCATCCATTCATTCATTTAATATTTATTCACACATGCTTTGTGATCATATTAAGCTTTCCTCCAAAGACCAAAAATTAAAAAAAAATCCATATCTTTAGGTGGTCTAGTTAAGTGAAAAACAAAATGTAGTTTTGTGTAAAAAAAAACACAACAAAGCGGATGGTAGAAGCTGAATCACTAATCATTCACCTCAAGAAATAGCTTCTCGATGGTGGTGTGACTAATGTACCCTTTACCAATGTCCAACAAATTCTAAAAAAATCCATATTTCAGATAATGTCTTATGTGTAGTTACAGTAGGAACATATTTTTGAAAGCATTTTTAATTTCCTTCTTTTTTACTGTAACTACGGATTCTCTATTTGCTGTAGTCATTAAATACCTTACCCCCATTATTTTGTGAGGGACTGGATGGAGGAATAACAGTGTTTGAAAAATATACATCTAATTATCTAATTCTGACCAGGCTGATAATTAACTGTGTGACCCTGGGCAACATGTTACTTCCCTCTCTCCCTTTTTTTTTTTTTTTGTCTTGACTATAATTTTTTTAATCTATTTAAGCTGAGACGATCTAGATCTCTAGATCAGGATGATTAAAGATGCCTGTTTTAAATAAATATAATCTTTATTTTCTAAAAAAAATGAAAGAAAGCTTTCAACAACGTTGAAGGACTCTTAGTAGTTTCCACTTGGAATAAAATTTAAAACATCTTTTATTTTAAATCTTGGGACAAAGTGCTCTTTCTTCTCCTTTGTCTGTTGCGAATGCTTTGGCGTCAATGCCTTCAAAGTCCTTTGTCACTTGTGTTCAGAATGCATGCTTCTCCCAGGAATTCTCCATCCCCACCCCATGGAAATTTGTTGGCCAGATATTTCAATCTGATGTTCCTATAATGAGAAATACTCAAAGAACAAATATGTCCCCTGTCCAGGGCACTTTTGCATGCTATTCTATTTCAGAAATAAATTTTAAAAAGGTTGGAAGGCTCTGGAACATAGTGGAAAAAATTCATAGTGAGCACAGAAAAGACAATAAAGCTTTTTATTCAGACGCGTCTGTGTCAAGGTTCTCAGGATATTTTTCCCTGAAAGGGACATTGGCATGGTTAATGGGGGGAAGAGAGAATGAGGGTGCATGAGCACACTGTATCTTTATTATTCACTATGTTAGTTTTGTGCTTTTGGGGGGTCTCAGTTTCTGGAACTAACTATAAGAATCTTAGAGTAAAGCAAGGTTCATTAAGTGTGTTTTCATGTATTGTGAATAAAAAAAGACATATGCATGATTAAAATAGGGTGGTGATGCCAAAGGCAAAACCATGTATCACTTTTCTCTCAATGCCAAGAACATCCAAAAAACACCTACTTGAACACCCATACCCATGTGCCTTTTTCACACACAAGCACAAATTTAGGTTGTATGGTCTGTCCAATGATTTTTAAATCAAATGCTGAAATGATTTTTATGAAAGGGCTTTCAAAAGTATAGAAGCAATCACTTAAAATTATGTTTTCAGTAAATGTAATGAATGTCACTAGATGTTTAAAAATTGGTTTAAGAAAGCACTGATTTATATTTCCACTAGTGGGGCATGGATTCATGACTTTTTATGGTATTATCACTTAATAATATGTCTAATTTCTATGTTGTTAACATAGGTCAATCTCTAATTCTCTAGACCTCTTGATGATACATGAAGTTCCTCAAAGAATCTACCACAGCCCAGGACCATGGCACACTCTTATAATCCCAGTGGCTCAGAAGGCTGAGGCAGGAGGATCACAAGTTCAAAGTCAGGCTCTGCAACTTAGCAAGGCCCCCTGCAACTTAGCAAGACACTGTCTCACACACACACACACACACACACACACACACACACACACACACACACAAATGGCTGGAAATATGACTCAGTGGCTAAGCACCCTAAACCTGTCATCATTTGTGGCCTGATTCTGGTACAGCTCTCAATCTCCCTGCCCATTTCTTAAAGTCACAGATAGACCTTGCTTTTCCTTAAGTATCTCAAATACAACCAACCCAAAATTTGCAGCAGTCCTTGACTTTGTTAAGAGTTGTCTAGTCCAAGACATCTGCCTGAATAAGTAGTAACTGCCTTTAGGTCTTAGCTCAAATGTCATATACAGTATTCTTCACTGTGACCCCCTGCTCTCTCTCCTTCCACCCTCCCTCTAGCTCCACCATTTACAATGTTTTTTTTAATATTTTACTTTCTTCATTTCATTTTTTCCACAACACTTGTTACATCTTTCCAAAATGAAGCATTAATCAGTTTATTTTGCTTGCTATTTATTGTGATGGAAATTTGTTAAGCATGGAGATTAGTATTTTTTTTTAATTTTATGCCACAAACACCTAAAATTATCACTGGCATAAACAGAATTTAATAAACATCCATTAAATAAATGAAAGATGTGTTTACTTTCTAGTTTTCCTGATAGATATTTTTATATCCTTTTCCATATTAGCATTATTTTTACATTTAGGTCTCCATTCCAACTGATTTTTATGCATAGTGTGAGAGAGTGGTCTACTGGTAATTAAATCCAGATAAAGTTCAGTCCAGCTCACATATACTAAACGAGACACCTCTCTTCCTATTGGACTACAATAGTAACTCTATTATGAATTAAATTATGACATATTTAGAACCAATGCTGCATCTTTTCTTCTTTTTCACTAAATATTTTAGTCCATTTCCATGCCTATATGTCATATCTATTTGTTTATAGTAGCTTGGGAATATTATCTGTTTATAGCTGCAATCCTGTTGTACCTATTTCATGTCATTTTGATTAATTTTTCCTCTCTAATATACTTTTCAATTTATAGCACATATACTGATTTATTGCTCATATATTTATTATTTTTATTTTTCTTATGTGGTGTATGCAAGGTCAAGGGTTTTATTTCTTTATTTGGTCTTGAAAGTCAATGTTAGGGTGAAAGGCAGGTTTGTGCACAATAACTCCTTGGAAAATGAAAGAATCATGGTAAATCCTAGAAACATATGTTGGAACAGACAAAAATTATTGCTAACCTATATTTTCTCCATTAAAATACTAAGTATTCTATTGTTTTTAATATTATTTTTCAATTTAGTTTTATTAGTGCCTTATTGTTTTACATAATGTTGGGATTAGTTGTCACATATTTCTAGATGCACACAATTCAGCAATACAATTTGTTCAATATCCCCCCAACATCCCTCTACCTCCCTCTTTCCATCCCCTGATCCCTTGACTTTCTTCTGGGTCCTATATTGTACCTACAAAAACCAAATATAGTGACATAATTCTTATACCTATGAATAGCATTATATATATATATATATATATATATATATATATATATAGCTATATTATATACAGTGACATTTATAACTGGTTGGAATGTACCTTACTTTATCTCAGTTCCAAAATTTCCGCTTCTCCTCCCTTCCTATCATCCCTTGTAATTCTTCAAAATATTTGACAATGGGATTAAACATTTACGTTTTTGTACAGGTATGCAGCATAACGTGTTCAAGTATCTTATGAAGTATCTTGCAACTGCATCTCATAAATATTGACACTTTGCATTTTTGTTCTATGGATCTAATACATGAGTATGTCTGCTTTACCCCCAAGCCTGGGTTTAGGTCCAGCCTCCACAAATGAGAGATAGGTATCATTCGGCCCTTGACTCTCTGGGTTTGACTAACTACACTCAGCATGATTTCTTCCAAAGTCATCCATTTACCTTCAATAGATGCAATATCCTTGTTTCTAATAGTTGAGTAGAACTCCATTGTGTGTGTGTGTGTGTGTACATATATATGTACATATATATACCAGAGCTTTTGGATCCATTCATCCAGTGAGGGGCATCTAGGTTGGTTCTATAATTTAGCTTTATATACTATTTTTATTGTATTATATTAAAGCACTCTGGATAAACTAGGGATTTACCATGAAACAAAAGTGGATTGACCCTCAAAACAAAAGACAGCTTTGTGTGGTGGCACATGCCTGTAATCCCAGGTCCTTGGGAGACTGAGATGGAAGAATGGCAAGTTCCAGGCCAGTCCTGTCAGTCAGGTGAGACCCACATCTCAAAATAAATATAAAAATAAAAGAATAGAAAACACAATTTCATCTCCTCCTTCCAAGTGTTTATAGTTAATGCATTTCCACTAATACTTAAACCTCTAAAATAGCCTATAACACACATACCATTATCAGTTTACTGTTAAAAGTAATGAGCAAATTTCAGAATTTGATTTTCTAGAAACACAAATGAACACCCCTGTGGTTTCTAGGACAGTGTTGTTTAGTTGTGGCCCTTGTGTTTCTTCCATTTAACTGAGAAGTAACCCTTCATTTCTCTCATTCACACTTCATCTCTTTAGACCTGATCCCCATCCTGGTGTCCGCTTAAGTCTTCAAGCTGTCTAAGATGATTCATATGATTTCTTTTTCTATTTCTTGCTCTGATCCCCGGTAAGCAAGGCCCAGAAATAAATAAGCTTCAATCTCAACTAAATAACCCTGCCATCACTCCCAGGGGCCAGATGGGTGGATATTATTATCCTTACTGGAGACACAGCAACAGAAACTCAGTGGGTCAAAGTTACTTGCTCCAGTAGAGCTTTTCTCTAAGAATCCCCTTAAAATCTTCAAAGTGAATTTATACATGTAGGAAAAAAACTTTTGTAACTTATACATCTAATAATGTGCATTATTTAAAAACAGACATAAAACAGAAAATTAAATATTTAGCAAGTTATGCTACTGAAAATTTGAAACTTAAAATCATATTATTTTTTAAAATTAACTAATGACCTGAATCATTTGGAAATATTTTTTTCTTTCTGGACTATTGTCCTCATCTATTAATTCATCAAACTATTTCTTCATCTCTCCATCTGATCAAATACCTTTACTTTATAAAATAAGAATGTTAGCATATCTCAACCACTCCCTAAATACGCATGTAAAATAATAGATAAATTCCTTTTTTTGTTACTGAAATTTTAAAAACTTCCTTTGAGTTTAGCTGCTTTCTGCTTTGCCATTACCATTCATCACTCCTAACAATGTGTGTGTGTGTGTGTGTGTGTGAAAGTGTGCTGTATACATACATAGGTATTTTGCATTTTCTGATAAATACTTTTCCACATCTCTCTTTTGTTCATATTGTTACCCCTGCAGAAAAAAGTCCCTAATTTACATATCACCTACAATTCCTCCAAGACCCACATTAAATTTATACAGGAACACTACTGTAGAAATCAGAAATCAAGAACTGTAAGTGTAGAGTTACCCAAACCATACTATATTGGAAATGTATCCTATGTCTTGATTCACAGAGCTCCTATACAGTGATTTTTTTTTTTTAAGAGAGAGGGACAGTGAGAGAGAGAAAGAGAAAGAGAGGATCAACTTTTTGTTTAGTTTTTCATGTGGCTTTGGTTGCTCTGACACTTCATTATATACATCCATACAGTGATTTTTCTTCTACTCTCCTTAACTAATTAAATCAATCTGCATTTAGCTTTAAGGTATTGAATTTAAATTTGAGGCATGAGGACAAAAAGTGGGGGGGAGAGAGAGAGAGAGTTAGGGACAAAACTAGCCAGAAGTTTCACAAATTTCAGAATGAAGAAAATTCTGTTTTGAACTTGAAAGATGAAAGGAGTGCTATTTATGAAATACAGTTCTCTATAAAAATAAGCTCATATTGATTTTGATGACTTTTCTGTTTTATATCCCAAGCATCTGGTGACTATAATTGTTGAGTTAAAGCTTGGTTTCTCCATGCAGACAAGTAACTGTTGTTCAGTGGGTGAGCCAGATCTCTTACCAGTCAAAAATCCTAGCTCATAAATCTCAACACAACAAACATTCATCAATGGTTTTGACGCATGTTATTTTCCAATTTTTGTTTCACATTTTCTGTTGAAATCTTACAAGGAAATAGGCAAAATCTATCGTGATATTTATCAGAGAATAAAATGCACTTTTGCATCGTGAAAGTATATATACTACTCTTAAGTTGTACCACATCGGTGCCTGTGGTGAATTGGTGCAATACATTTTCCCAAGGAGTAGAACATATATTCTTGCAAAAAGTACATGTGTACACAGGCATAATAGATATTTCTTTATTTCAACACAAAAGAGGACATACAAAAACATTAGGAAATACTTTAATTTTGAGACACATTTACAGATTAGGAGAAAAAAGCCTTTTCCTTTTGCCCACTGAATGCAGTTATCAAATTTGGTCAGAATACACGTAATCCCTGTTCAAATACCCTGAAGAACAAGGTTAAGAGATATTGAGGAAGAATACAATTTAAGTATCCTCAATATATTTTTTTTCCCCTTTTTCACTAGTTGATCCTGCACCGGACTCCTGCAGTCCAAACACAGAGAATGAGGTTTATCCCAAACACAGCGGGCTGATAGGGAAGCCCACCAGGTCACAGAGGAGATGCAGTAGCATTCCCCCTGATATTCCTAGAGAATAAACGACATCTCTTAGTTTTATTATTTTTCTTTTCTGTATTCTCTGAATCCCAATTTCAGGAAAGTTCTTAGGCACCTAAAGCTGGAGAGTGGAATATTGGTCCAGAGAGGACGGGGTTTACTTCCTGATGCTCTTTTCTTCTGTCTCCTACCTCTGAACTCCAGATCTGGAGCATTTATAGGAAATGCGTTGCAAAAGAGAGAAAATAAAGCCCCGACTTCTGGGTGCAGGACCCAAATGATAGCCCCAAAGTGTCTATGCAGTACAGGACAAAGGGTGAAATAGCAGGGGCTCAGGAAATCGAACACCATACGACTGGGTGTGAACTTCTGGGGTCAGCTGTGATTCTGACCCTAAACAGCATTTATTGCATTTTAAGAACTGAATTCTATACCATAACTGGCCCACCCACCAGTTCTGAGATGGACTGCTGGGTGGTACATACAGGAAGCTGTTCCGGATACACCTGCGAGGGCTTTGAAAATAACACTGACATTTACATAAAACTAAATTTCTTTAATAATTTCAGGATGATTTTTTTTCAATCCTAGTGAGTTTTACTAATTTATGGCTTTTTAAGAGTTCAGTCCATTTCCTTGAACTTGTTAAATTACTGGGTATAGAGTTGTTTATAGTGTTCCTTAAAATTCCATCATCCATGAAGTACACAGTGATACCTTTTTTATTATTAATATTGTTTGTTTCTTTTCCTTTTTCCTCTCTCTTCTTAAATGTTTATCAGTTTATCTTCTTACGAAAGCATCTTTTGATTTCACTGATTTTTTTCTATAGTTTTCTCTTGTTATTCTCTTGGTTTCTGTTTTCATATTCATTACTTCTCTTCTTCCGGTGTTTAATTCATATTTATGCATTTTTCTAGGTTTTTTTAAGTTGAAAATCTAAATTCTTGATTAGAAATATTGCTCTTCTGGTTAAAATGAAAATTCAGTGTTATAATTTTTCCTTTAAGAAGTTTTCTTACATCTCACAAAATTTGATATGTCCAGTAGTTTCATTTTTATTTGTTTCAGAAATGTTTTGTGGTCCACTCTTGTGACTTTTGTGCTATTGGACTGAGGACGGCGCCTTCTGCCTGGGTGTTGGCCGAATGCTTGTGTCCCTCATTTCCTTGCCTTGTGGGGCCTCTCCATAGAACTGCTTGGAGACAGCATAAGGAAGGAGGGAGAGAGCAGGAAATGCGCATCAGACAAAAGCCAGACTCTTTTGATGGCCTCGTCTCAGCTGTCTTATCTATTCCTTTTGCTGAATTCTGTTTCATGGAATGAAATGATTAGACCCAGCCAGACTCAGGGGGAGGGGAATCAGAAAAGGCACAGATATCAGCAAGTAGGCATCACTGGGAGTCAGCTTAGAAAACGTTACTGAGCACACAAACACAAAGCCAGCACAGAAGGCACTGAAAAATGAGATACTGAGGTCCCAGTCACAGGAAGTAGCCTAACCAGGTGGACTTGCCTGTCTCTCAACAAGCCTGCAAAGACAGAGTCTGTTCTATGCTGCGGTGCAGTGAAGATACACACGGGTACAAATCCTCAGATTGCTCTTTGTCCTCTTTTGAGGTGTCCTTCCCCTGGTAGCACTAGAAATTCTGGTGTTTGTCCGTGGTTTGCTTTCTGATTTCAGTTTTAAGAGCTGGCTCAGCTGTACTGACTCCCATTTAATAGAAAGACCATTTTAAAGACTATTTTTTTCCACTTTCGAAAACTGAAGGTTCTGAGTCAGGGAGAACACACTGCACCCCTGGGATACAGGGAGCGGGACAGATCTACTGAAATCCAGGAAATTTCAAGCCACTTGCACACAGGGCCAAGCCACTTCTGCTGAGTCAGGGAGATGGCTCCCCAGAGCCCTGTAGCTGGAAAATTCCAAGTGTGGGGAAGGCTAGCTCCACTTTTATGTTTTCTATGTCACACGCAGGACATGTGCTCTGCTATGGAACCAGTTCTTGGGATTGGGTGAATTTTCTGCAGATGTTATGTCTTATCAAGATTCATTATGTTCCTACATAGCAGACATAAAGGAAAATTATACATTCCATGTGCTCACTTACACCACAAGCTGTGGGAAGTCTCTTCTTGATATTTATTCCACAAAGTACTTACTCATTTTGTGAGGTAGGCAAGGTATGTTCTACTTAGGAGATAAAGTGACTGAGGTTCTATAATTGCTTCCCTTAGTCATCACAGGGTGAACCAGGTTACTTGTCCTAGGTGTGTCTAAAGCCAAAGATGAACAATTCATGAGTGAATACTATTTAAGAGAAAGAAGAATGTGCTAGAAAATCATATTAGAAGATATTTCATTCTCTTTAGTAGACTGTGGATATTATTACTTTTGAGAAAATCATGTTATGACCTGGGGACACAAACTGAAATGAAGACTTTAATATTACGTTCATGAGTGTTCACAGTCCACTGGGAAGGGTCAATTTGCAAACAGATAGTATAATGTGATATAATAATGATCAATAAAGTATGATCAAAGGAGACCAAGGATATAAAAAGTTGGAAGGGGCTCATAGAAAGACTAGTTTTGTTTATTAAAATATTCCCTGAGTCCTTTGATTTTGCATTTCTGAGCAAGTAATATAGAGGTTCCAGGCATCATTTGGCTGGAATAATCTTAAATATATTTTAGGGAATAATTGATTTCTGATACTTCAAGTTATTAAATAAATAAGTGAATGAACAAGAGTCCATGGTCATGATTCTAGCAATTACTTGAAAAGTGATGCATGTAGTGATGTAAGTTCATTTTGATTATGCATATGCTTATCCTAAATAAACACTCTGATAATATATATATATATATTTTTGACACAGAATCAATTTTTATTGACTTTTTTTCACATGGCTTTAGTTGCTCTAACACTTAGTTGTGTACGTGGGTTGCTGGGGTTTGAACCAGTGTACTTGTGCATGCGGGCAAGCACCATAACCACTGAGCCACCGCTCCAGCCCCCTGATAATATATTTTTAAAGAGAGAGAGAGGAACAATAAGAGAGAGAAAGAGAGAGTCAATTTTATTTAGTTTTCCATGCTGATTTCATTGTTCCAACACTCCAGTGTGTACGTGGTGCTGAGTTCAAACCCGCAACCTTGCATATGCTAAGCAAGCGCTGTAACTGCCGAGCCACTGCTCCAGCCCCACTCTGACAATATTTTTAAAGATATCTGATTAAAATCTAGACACAAGCTGCTTGTAATATGCTAATTAGATGTTAATTGTTTTGTAAAAATAAGTACAAACATTTGTAAAGGTAATTGAAGTTGAACTTGGTGAGATTATTAATTCTTATTTTCAAACATACTGTTTATTACATCTCATATAAAACTCTTTTCAGTATTCAAAGAAGTTCTCCTAGCCCATCGATACGTGCTGAATAGGTATTCCTTAAGAAATGGGCCAATGTCAGTGTATTTACTGTTTACTGCTGGAAATATGTACCGTTCTGCTTTTCAATAGATAACTGGGTGGCTGGCCACATAGAAAAGAAAGGTTTTCAAAGTAAGCAAAATAAACGGTAATTGAGCAAAGGAGGTTGAAATCCAACATCAATAAAATACTCATTAATGAAGAATGATAGTTTAAGCATCTTTTCACAGCCTCAAGATAAAACTGTTCTCCATGAAGATCTTTCCAATTTTACTCAGTTGGAGTCAGTGACTTGTTTCTCTGAACTTTCCCAGAAGACTTCCTATAATTCTCAAAAAGGCTGGCCAGTTCCTATCTTCTGAATCTTTCTCAGGTCTCAGAACCCAGGTTAATTTAGATAGTTAGTGAAAAAAAAATACTGAGACTATGTCATACAAAGTGTGAACATCTCCTGTTATTAAGAAGGTTTGTTTTTTCCAATCTGTTATGATAGTTGGTAAAATTTAGCTCTAATCGTGATTACATACTTTTTGATCCACAACAAACAAAAAAACGAAACTTACGTGATTATGAAAGCACATTGACTGTTTTTGAGGTTGTTATAGATTCTAAATCCTCTCTTCTATGATGCCAGCATCCTTTGGTTGTTCAAGCCCACATTTAAAAGAGAAATATGGTAGTATTAGGGTCATAAAAAATGTCTTACTTATATATTATCTGCGTATAATTGGGGAAGTTAATATTACATCTCGAAATGGAAGTTGCTCATCTATAACATGAAGATGACACTGATCTTAGTTCATAACTCTGATGGAATTAAATGGTGTTCAGAAAACCCTTTAGTATCTAGTACATTATCATCAGAGTCAACATCTAAATAGCCTCTCCCACACTCCAGACACTGATCTAATTGCTTGGCCTGTGTTAAAAGAAAATGTGGTCTTTAAAACTATCCCATTTTAAAGATGAAGGAACTGGAGCATGGAGCACTCAAATGTCTTGCCCAAAGTCTTGCTGACATTAAAAGTACTAAAACTAGTGTTTAAACCCCAAGACCTCTGTCTCCAGTCTCTTGTTCTTGCCTGTTGTACCTTACTTTCTCCATTCCTATTACCTGAGGATAGAACAATTAGTTCTTGATTTTTCTCCTTCCCTGATTCTATCGCTCACTTCTCTACTAGTCCTTTATGGCAAGAACATGTTCTCACAATAAATGCGACCCTTTAGACAGCTTTGATGAGGAGATGGCATCTCCGAACTACATTTTTTTAAAATGGGCTTGGGCAAGATATTCATCTTTCAAAGTAGAAGAAAATCTGCGGTTCCTGGAGCAGGCAGAGAAAGCTTCTTCTCTTTTGAAGACACAAAAGCAACATGTGTCTGGTTCCCAATTTCTTGTTTCCTTAGGTACTCTGTGAAGAGGCACTCAGCTGTGTGCTAAGAAAGCCTGAGCTGCTCTCTGCTGTGCACTGGAGCCTGTAACACAGAGGAAATGGGCCTGCTGGTCCATTTAAGTAAGCACCAAGCAAGCAACAATGACCTTCAGCTAATATTGCTAGAGGAACAACCACTAAATGTCACTATTGCTTTTGAACTCTATGATATTGATGGCAAAATATAGGCCTATAGGCCTGCAGCGACAGAAGGAGATATCAGAGAAATATAAAGTGTGTGTAGGATTTTTTCTCTTATTCAGGTCCGGGTGACTGTGCTCACAACTTTTTTGCAAGTCACACTTTAAAAATATCTTCCGAGTGTATTGAAAATAGATCATTGGATAAATAGCAGATGATCAAAATGAGTCCCCAAAATATCTGTATCTTAACTGAATGGTTGTCAAATATGCAATATATGTGGGCCACATTAGTAAACAAGGATTTGGTTTATTTTGTTAGAGTTGAAAAAAAAACACTTGTAGCAGATGAAAATGAGTCTCAGATTGAGCACGAGGAAGCTGATTTTGGTGGTAATGGCTGATACAAGAAGGATGAGATATGATACATGGAGCCCAAGTTGGAAATTTGAGGTTGCATTGGATAATATGTTTTGGTCTCATTTTCAAATGAATTTGAAAAGCAGAAGTAAAGAGTACAAATCCAAATGGTATGCATCTGAGAACAAATTGCCTAAGATTCAAACCCTGACAATGTCACTTATGTAGAAACTGTGCATTCTTGATAAAATTCACTAACCGTTCTGTGTTTGCGTTCTTATTAGTACCAACCTCACTAGTAAAATGCCCTAACAAATTGAATTGTTCATAAAAATCCTCTTCCTTTTTTTCGTTTTTCCCAGTGGAGAATCAGATTCCTCTGTTGCTCAAACTATAATTATAATTATTGTTAATCCTAATTGTAATAAAATTAATAATTTATATTTTGTAATATAATTTCATCTAGATTCTAGAAAACATTTTATTCTGTGTGAAGAAACACAGGATTAATCAGAGAGCTAATATTATTATAATTTGAACATATGCACCAAGATCTCAAAAATGTTAAAATGTTCTCAACAGATCTGTCCAACTTGTAAATTAGAAAATGATCTGATAGCAATAGAGCTGATATGGAAATTTTTTTGTAAAAAGTAATTCTAAGCAAAAGATGGTAAAGCTAATTGAGATGTACTTACACAGGAATGACCAAGAAATTTGATATGCAATTTGATATGACTTGAATGTACCTTTACATGGATTTAATCAGTTTTGAAGATAAGAGGAATATATAAGTGTTAAAATAGAGAGGATTTGAAAAGAAAGTACTATTTAAAAATTTTCTCTTTTCTATGGATGGATTTTTTTTTCTGTTGGTACATACATATTCTATATACTTACTGTTACACTTTATTATAATCAGTGCTTTTCAGATTAAAGAATCATTTCTTTTTCTCCAAAGCATGAGGGCACTTCCCAGGTCACAGAAAAACAAAACAAGACAAAACAAAAGCTTTACCTTTAGTTTCTAGGAACTTATACAATACATTGAAAAAGCAAAATCTTTTACAATGAAATCATCTTCCACTGCAAATTATCACTGTGCAAGAAACACTTTACATTTATAGCTACCAATTATTTTTATGATGGTGTTAGGTATTTAGGAAATAAGTGAGTGTGTGTGCTAAGTACACACATGCACACACACACACACACACATTCATAGAACTCCAAGGACATTCTATGTGGAGAGTTTTCTTTTTTTCTCTTATTTCATAATAACACTTATAATTATAGCATTTCTTTAAAAACTTTCTGTCCTTATGGGATTGTCTCTTTCAAATATGCTCCCAGAAGAAGAAATAGATGATTTAAGGACATGCACATCTCAATGGCACTTAATGTGTAGAGACAAACTCACTTACAGAGCTATGTTGTAGTGCAGTTACTCTAGTCTTTGGTATTTTATCTATGTGTTTTTATCAAGTTGCTGTTGTAACTGCCACTTCTCAGAAAAAGAAGTTTCAATTCAATGTTCAATGTCCATAATAATCATTTCTTTCAACATCTAGAGATCAGTAAAACCACATGACCCTCTTGTGGGCTTCAAGACCAGAGCCTTCAAGAACAGAAAACCCTGGCTCAGCAATGCCCTCATGACCTTCACTCCTGACTCCAGGAATTCTGTAGACACTAAAAAATGTCCTTTTACTGCTCACACAACATGTGATGATTTGAGGTCCTTTGTACCCTCCTGTGTCTGATTTCTTTTACTGAGAATTATGCTGGAGGCTGAGAACATTAAGGGACTATACATTTAGCTTC
>PVKS010001139.1:22947-152490 GCA_004027875.1 Aplodontia rufa
TTTTTATTGAGAAATATATTTGTTGAACAATCATATAAGTTTTTAATGAAATAATATCATATGGATATAGATTCTGAAGATTAGATATACCCCCAAGAGTGCTCCCCCCGATTACCCACCCTTATCCCTCCCCTCCCCTTCCCAAAACATTTCTAAAAATGTATTAGGTTGTATAACATTACAACTTAACCAGATTTAACATGTGATAATAGACATCCTTTCTCAATGGCCAGGGTTTAGTTCCAGCCTCCACAGATGAGTGAAGACATTCAACCCTTGGTTCTCTGAGTTATGCTGATTTCACTCAGCATAATTCCATCCATAACCATCCATTTACCTTCAAAGGCTGCAATATCATTGTTTCTAATTGCTGTGTAAAATTCCATGATATATATGTACCACAGTTTTTGGATCCATTCATCCAGTGAGGGACATCTGGGTTGTTTCCATAATTTTGTTATTGTAAATTGAGCTACTATGAACATAGATATTGCTGTGTCGCTGTAATGTGCTGATTCTAAATCCCCTGGAAAAATACCCAGGAGAGGAATAGCAGGATCCTATGGTGGGCTCATCCCTAGATTTTGAGGATTCTCCACATTGCTTTCCAGAGGGGCTGTACCAGTCTGCCACCAACAGTGCGATAGTGTGCCTATCTCTCCACAGCCTCTCCAGCATCTATTATTGTTCATTTTCTTCATTTTTGCCATTCTCCCTGGCATGAGGTGAAATCTTAATATAGTTTTCTTTTGCATTTCTCTGATTACTAGTGATTTAGAGCACTTTCTCATGTATTCATTGGTTTAATCAATGTCCTCTGTTGAGAAAGTTCTATTTAGCTCTTTGGCCCAATTATTAATAGGATTGTTTGTGTTTTTGTAGTTGAAGTTTTTGAGGATTTTGTAGATTCTGGATATGAAGCCCCTGTCAGAGGAATCATAGCCCATGATTCTCTCCATTTCCATAGGAAACCTCTTGACTCTTTTGATTGTTTCCTTGACAGTGCAAAAGCTTTTTTAACTTTATGGCATCCTTCAATGATTTTTGGTTTTACTTCCTTTACTTTTGGAGACATGTTGAGAAAGTCTTTGCTTACTCCCAGATACTGAAGTGTTGGACTTAATTTGTCTTCCATCAGTTGTAGGGTAGCTGGTTTAATTCCTAGCTCCTTGATCCATTTTTATTTTATTCTTGTGCAAGGAGAAAGATATGGGTCTAATTTCAACAATCTGCAAGTGGCTGGCCAGTTTGTCCAGCACCATTTGTTGTAGAAGCTGTACCTCCTCTCTGTAATATTTTGTCCCCTTTGTCAAAAATCAGATGTTTAAAGATTTGAGGGTTTGCTTCAGTGTCTTCTATTCTATTCCATTGGTCTTCTTTCCTATCTTGATACCAGTACCTTGCTGTCTTTGTTACTACAGTTGTATAGCATAGTTTTAGATCTGGTATAGCAAAACTGCCTGTTTTGACTTTCTTGCTTAGTAATGTTTTGGCAATTCTAGGTTTCTTATTGTTTCAAATGAATTTAAGAATTGCTTTCTATATGTCTGTAAAGAACAACATAGGTATCTTTATAGGGATAGCATTAAATCTATATAGAGCTTTTGGTAGAATGGCCATTTTTATTATATTATTACTGCCTAACCAAGAGCATGGGACATCTTTCCATCTTCTTAGGTCATCTTGGATTGCATTCTTCAATGAGCGATAATTTTCATTGTAGAGATCTTTGATTTCCCTTGTAAGGTTAATTCCCAAGTATTTTATTTTTTTTAAGATATTGTGAATGGGACTGATTTCCTGATTGATTTTGTATCCTGCCAATTTGCTAAATTGGTTTATAAGTTCAAGTAGTTTACTGGTGGAGTTTTTTGGATCTTCCAGATATAGGAACATGTCATCAGCAAAAAGGGAAAGTTTGACTTCCTCTCTTCTTAATTTTATCCCTTTGATTTTTTTCTCTTGCCTAATTGCTCCAGCTAGGGTCTCAAGAACAATATTGAATAAAAGTGGTGAGTGGACAGCCTTGTCTTATTCCTGATTTTAGTGGAAATGCTTTCAGCTTTTCTCCGTTTGGTATTATACTAGCTGAAGGTTTAGCATATATAGCCTTAACATAGTTCAGAAATGATCCTTTGATCCCTATCTTCTCTAGAGTTTTGAACATAAAAGGGTGCTGGATTTTATCAAAGGCCTTTTCTGCATCCATTGAGATGATCATATGGTTTTTGTCTTTGTTTCTGTTTAAGTGGTTAATTATGTTAAATGTTTTGTGTATATTAAACCAGCCCTGCATTCCTGGGATGAAGCCCACTTGATCATGATGGATTATCTTCTTTATAAGTTTTTGAATATGGTTTGCTAGTACTTTGTTAAGGATTTTTGCATCCAAGTTCATCAAGGATATTGGTCTGTAGTTTAGGAAGAACAATCTAACCCCAAAGCCAGCAGAAGACAGGAAATAAATAATCAAGATCAGAGCTAAAATTAATGAAATTGAGAACAAAAAAACAATAAAAAGAATTGAGGAAACAAAGAGTTGATACTTTGAAAAATAAACAAGATAGATAGACCCCTAGCGAATCTAACCAAAAGAAGGAGAGTAACGAAGCGAATTAATAAAATCTCCAACGAAAAGGTAGTGATCATCACTGACCCCATGGAAATCCAAAAAATTATAAGACCATATTTTGAAAACCTATACTCCTCCAAATTTGATAATTTGGAAGAAATGGGTAAATTTCTTGACACATACAACATCCGTAAAATGACTCAGGATGATATTGAATTCCTAAATAGCCCAATCACAGGCACTGAAATCTATATTGCAATTAAAAGTCTACCAAACAGGAAAAGCCCAGGAACTGGTGGCTTCCCAGCTGATTTTTACCACACTTTTGAGGAGGAACTAACATCTCTCCTTATTAAGTTATTTCAAGAAATTGAAAAGGAGGGAACACTCCCATCCACTTTTTATGAATCCACTTTTTATGAAGCAACCATCACTCTGATACCAAAACCCAACAAGGATACATCAAAAAAAGAAAACTACATTTAGCTTCTTGATTCAAAATATTTCAGCTTATTTGTTGACATACAGAATAATTTCTGGAGGAAATTTCTGTAAAAACCCCGGGTTATAGTTTTGTCTCTGTTCGTGAACAGGTATGTGAACTCGGCCAACCTCTCCATCTCACTGAACTTTGGCTTTCATGCTCAGGGCATGAGAATATTTGAAAGTGATGTCCTTGTGAGGTTTAATGAGATCAGCACACTCCAGGTCTTTAGGTACTGAGAACTTCATCTTCCAGTCACCTGTGCTATGCTAATGTCTACTATACAGCAATTATTATCTCTAGATATTCTTTCTAATTTTTTTTAAAGAGAGAGAGACAGTAAGAGGAAAGGAAAAAGAGAGAAGTACTTTTATTTAGTGTTTCACTTGGCTTTTGTTGCTCCAATGCTTCATTGTGTAATTGTTGCTGGGGTTTGAACCTGCATCCTCATGCATGCCGGGCAAGCACCATAACAGCTAAGCCACTGCTCCAGCCACTTTTTAAATGTTTTCATTAATGCATTATAGTTATAAATAACAGTGGGTTTCATTTTGACAATCATATATACATGGAATATAATTTCCTTCTTTTCCATCTCCACTATTTCCTCTTTTCCCTTCCCTCTTGCCTCTGCCAGTTAACCTTCCTGTACTATAGTGGTCTTTCTTCTATTTATTTAGTGTTTTTATTTTTTAAAATTCATGCTTTGTGGATATACAGAAAGGTAGAAAATCACTATGGTACATTCATATATGTACACAGCATAATTTAGTCCATTTCATTCTGCAATTCTGAATTTTCAAAAATTCTGTTTTTAAATTTTAGCATGCAATTGTATATTTAATCACAGTTAATTACAATGCATATTTTTACATCTTTTGCAACACATTTTTAAAAATAGAAAATTCAAGGCAAAAAAAACAAATCTCACTATTATGTTTGATGACTTTGCACCACTAAAAAATATGGGGTAAAAAAGAGATAATTTATTGCAATATTCTTTAATTGGGAAAAATCCCTGGGCAAGGCAACTAGGAGTTTAAATTTTCACCAATTTTTATTAGCAATTATTCACACATACTAAGGAATTTATTATTTAGCTTGAATTATTGTTAATAAAGTTAACATTATTTAAGTTTAAATTTAATATGTAACATACCTGTAATATAGGTGATATAAACACTCACCTACATGTACGTATATGGAAATTGGAATTGCATTGTAGAAAATAGACAGGCTACGTCACCAGTCCTAGTTGTATTTACGGGAGTGTAAGGAAGGTATTTTTAGAAGAAAATATTGCTCAGTAGCACTGTATTTAAATGACTGAAACTGGAAAGCATTGTTAAATAATTAAACAACATGTTTTTCCCAAGGGAAGATACAGGAAAAGAAATGGAAAATTTAAGGTACAGATATTAGCCCATAATAGAGCAATAGCAAACAAGCATAATTAAAACAGTAATGATAACTTTTAGCCATGTGTGTGTGCAGGGTGCGTGAAGGTGCAGGCATGCGTGTGCAAACTGAATAGACCACATCATACGCTGGGAGTTCCCCACAAAGGTTTTCAGCATGGAGCACTCAGGTCCTGGATGAGGCTGCAGACTGGCTTTCGGTGCAGCTCTGGTGGCTTGACAAGGCTTAAAAACTCTGGCCCCATGAAGTGGAGCATTTGTGTTGCAGAGCAGGTGCTTGATGCTGGAATGAAAAGCTCATCTGTACCCACAATTCAACAGCTGTTTACTTTGGGCCAATATGCTCAGTGCTGGGCTGCAGAGAGGAAGCGTCCCCCAATCCTTGCAAGAAGCTAATGAGTGCAGGGAAGGTTCAGATGTGACTAAGGCAAAGGCTGTGGCTAAGAAGACAGGAGACGTAGGCTTGAGCCCCATTGTTTACTAATGGTGTAACTTCACCATTTTCACTTTCAGAACCTCAGCTTTACCAAAACAAAGAACTCACAAGCATTCACACAGTCCATCCTACTTAGCAGACCCACAACACTCTGTCTAAATCTGTGTTTCTGATACACATTGCAGACTAAGGGTAAAGTAGCACCATTTAGAATGAGACATTTTATTCCCTGCTTCATTCATCAAAAAAACCCTGAAATCATTAATCATTATATATATATTTATTTATATATTGATTATATATATTATATATAATGTATTTATTATATATAATATATTTATAAAAATAAAAATCAGCTGATTTTCTGAGGATCTCTGACTGCATAATGCATTGATTTTATGTTAACACAGCCTTCAGAAATATAGTGTAACCTGAGGCTGACTTCAATAAGGGCAGGTGACTTTATTCAATGTGACACTTAAATCCTGAGAAACACGTGTATTAAACTGGATGTTTCCTAACTATATAGTTAAATCAAAAGCAAATATAACAAAACATTAAAAGAGTATAGAAATGGCACAAAATTTTGAAAGATTACTGTTACATTCTTTCCATTATGTAATTATTGAATGATATGAAAGCTACGTGGTCTCCCTCAATGTTTCTTTATCTTAAAGTGGTCAACATTCCACCTTTTGTTGGATTGTTGTGAATATTAAATGAGATAATCTCAATCCAAAATCATTTTTATGAATCATAATGTATATACAAATAATTTTTCTTTAGCATTGAATCTGGCATATAATAGGTAGTCACTCAAATGATTGTTTTAATAAGTTAATGAATTTATTAAGGATTTTAAATAAATAGTCCTTCAATTCTTACTTTCATCAAACAATTTTAATTTATAATACGGCACAAGAATATTTAATTTGCTGATTCCTATTTGGAGCTAGAGGAATTAGTCATTTCTAAGTCATTAACTAGAAATTCAACTTGGAAATACATCAAGGATAAAGGTAATTAGTAAATGATAAAACATTATATGAAATTTAATTTTTATGCAAAAAGAGATTTTTAATAAACTTGATAACTAAACATCATAGAATAGTAACAGTGGAGGAAAAAATCTTCCTACTACCATATTTACACCTCTGGAATAGGAAATCCAGGTGATTTAGTGGAGTTTCACAAGGACAGAGAGAATGACCTGAATGCTAAGTCACAGAATGGTGTTAGTGGGCTAAACAGTGTAATCATTGCAAGAAAATATCCCATTGATGCCATGTCCATCTGTTTCTGATAAACAGGAAAATTGCACATAACCAAGAATCTACTTTTTATTTCCTGTTTAATATTATCCATTCATGTTCCTGGAAAAAAATACTTTAGCCTGCAAGAAGTTTATTAGCACTGTAAATTTTGTAGAAATCTATCTGTGCTCCAAGCATGCTGATAAGTATTTTACACACATTAAGTTCTTCAATTCTTCTTACATTTCAGTGGCATAGCCATTATTATTATTATTATTTATAACTGAATAAGGAAATAATGAAAATTATAATCCAAAGGTTTTTAAATGGCATACCTAAGATTATGTTATGACTCCAGCTACAGAGGACCCTGCCTTCTTTCCCAGCATGCATGTGACATTAGTGGACTACGACTAAGACAGGAATTAAAATGTAGGGCTATGTGTTAAATCAAGTTCAAGACAGAGGAAGGAGAGGAGTGGACACATCACTAAGAAAACTTAGGTGCTAAGAAAACTCTGTTGGCAAATCAAATGTCATAGAGTCCTGGGACCTAATGACAGTTTTCTGCAGCCACCACTTTCTTGACCAGTCTAGACAGCAGAAAGAGACCTCAGATACACTCCAGTGTATCAGAAAATCATATTTATTTATTTATTTTGGTACTAGACATTGAACCCACAGGCATTTCCCACTGAGTTACGCTCTCAGCCATTACTATTATTCCATTATTATTATTATGTTGGATACAAGGGACTGAACTCCGGAGTGCTTTACCTCTGAGCCATATCCCCAACCCTTTTTGTTTTTTGTTTCTTTCCACAGTTCCACTAAATTTCTTAGGGTGTCTCCAAGTTGCTGAGGCTGACTTTGAACTTGGGATCCTCCTGCCTCAGGCTTCTGAGCCACTGAGATTACAGGAGTGCACCACTGAATCTGGCTAGAAAATCTAATTTATGGATTGAGCAGGAATTTTTCAGAGCACATGGTAATTGTGTAAGAACTTAATGCACCTCCCTGAGAAATAGCAAATCATTAATTGGAACTCTCTTGAAAAATTCTTGAGAAAGGTACTTTGAGGCCTTTTCATGTTAATACTTACATGAATCCCCAGAAAATCTGTCAACTCAAAGTCAAGAAGCCTGCACAAGTTTCTGACCTATGAGGTTTTGGACCCAGTGCTCTGGTAGGAATGAAAGCTTCTCTTGACAACTAACCAGGGAAAGGAAAGAAGGTACAAGGGAAGACGCTGTTATTCATGGCTCCAGCACCAGACACTCCTATGGGAGCAACCACAGTACTGAAGTGGAGGATGTGGAAGAGCAGAAATGTTTCAGGTTCTACTTTGCTGTAGGCAATGCTTGTCTCATCTAGAAATTCTGTGTCCTAGGCCATCGACTTTAAAGACCTTTTGAAGTAATTGCTGTTGTTTTTTTTAATTCATTTTTTTATTCATTTAAGATAGTCTTTCACTTAGGAGGGAATCATGGTCATACAATCAAGAACAAATGTATGATGATAGAGCAAGCCAAGGCTGATGGCATTCCAGGGTTTCCTCCCTTGGGGTCCCATGATTCCATGTTTCCCCCTACTTAACCCCCGTGTTAGTTGGACTACTCATGGAACTCAAAGTTGTTTCATGATGTACTTGTTTTAAACCCCCCAGCAATGAACGAAGTCAATATTTCCCTGTATGCGTGTGCGTGTGTGTGAGTGTGCATTCACTTGCTGCTTATCTGTGTGACTCCCATATCAGAGAAGGTTACAAAAAATTACCTACCTGTGAACTGCTTCTGTTCCAATTCGTTAGATCCACTGACTCCTTCAATTACCTGAAACCCTTCTCTTCTCCAGATTTTCCCAGATCTCACACTCTTGACTTGAAAATGGTCTTTTCTTTTGATCTGTACACAAATCACAGTCAATTCTCAGCCTCCCCTTGTGCAGTTAAGTTCACGATTCAATTGAAATGTGTAAAGTTATTGCAAGAATATGAGCTATGGTTGATGGCTGACACTGTTCGCCACTGTACACAAGCAGAAATTTCTGGAAGGTAAATTTTGCCCTGCTCCATCTTATCTTTTTGAAATGTCACATCAGTACCCCCATAAATAAGGTCTCTCCTTCTCTTTCTGTGTGTTTCAGTGCCCATTTTGTGTGCATTTTTGGTGCCACTATTTGTCCCTAAATCCTTGAGAGAAAATTGTTCATAGGTTCAGCATTATTTTTTAAATTACCCGTTCTCTCCAGTATCTTGGTGATTAGTTCTATAAATTTTGCTTGTGCTTCCTTTTTAGCATCTTTCTTGCAATCGTATCTCAGGAATTTCCATTTAACTGTTTCATTTCCCTGTAAGTGAGTGCTAAAAAATAAACAAACAAGCAAACAAACAAAAAAAATGCGAAGCAAAAAAGAGAATCATCTGTTAGTTGGCAATATAGAATTAGAAAAGAATAGTTGATAACATCTAGGTTTAATACCTTCAAAAATGTGTTTCCTAGTGCCTTCTGCACACTTGTGCATGCAAAATCTCAAAGCCCAGAGCACATACACCAGGAATAATTTCATGGAAGCAAGCCCTGGCTAATATGTGCAGAATCTTATATTACTTTATCAAGCTGTCTTCATGTAATTAGTCTGTCTGCAATGTCTGGTGTATAAATTAAACATCTAATTTATCTTGACTGGCCTCCGGATCAGCTTGATCGGTCTATTCTGCCTCTATGGCTCTTTAGTGAATGCCAAGTGCAGTGAAAGACCCTCTAGCAACAGACAGCTAAAAGAAGCAGAAATTCTCTCTGAGGTCACAGGCAATTTCAAATTTACCCATCAGTGACACTCGGGTGGAGTGTGTGCCATTTCTCCCAATGACAGCCATCTTCAGGGTAGGCATAATTGATGTCTCTAGTGGCAGGTTACTTTGTATCATGACTGGTAAATAATAAATAACTACAACCAATGCTGTAAAGACAGGTTTACTAAATGAAATCAAATTAAAAGTAAATTATACTTTCTTCCCCATTCAACACCATTTTTCATAAGCCACTTATCAATACAACCGCAATCTGTACAACTGTAAGAGACAACTTACACAGCTATTCAATCCTGAAAAAACAAAATAACTCCTGTAGCCATAATCATTCCTCAAGAGCATTTAATTTGTTGGCTTTTGCATTATTGCTATCAAAACAGAATCTTGCAGCTTTATTGGAATACATAAATCTCTTTGATTTAAAGGTAATTTATCTCTCTTTTTCTCCGATGAATTTGAAATGGTGCAGAGTTAAATTTTTATGGAGTGATTTCTGGGGAGAAAGGCTGACATGATTTTTAGCATGTGACATTGTGTTGTGCTGACAATCCAGAAAGTTTGAAGAAAGTGTTTAACAATCACTGGATAGTTTGTTTTTTTTTCTTTTGCCATTCTGTAGGAGGCGATGTGTGACTTCTCCTCTGACGAGTGAATGAATGTACAAGGGAACACCCAGAAGTCTGGCTTGAGGAAATAAGACCTTTCAGACCATCACCTGTGACTTCCATCAACTACTGAACATCCCCTCTGTCTTTATAGTAAATTTATGAGAATTTCTCTGCCTTCCTCACCTCTCCCAGAGGATGTGTGACTCATAGTAACACATCGGGAACTCCATGGCTCTTCCAGATCATAAATTACATCTCAACTCTGGCATCATCTGTTTTACATCACCATAGCAATTCCAAGTGTTTATTTTTATTAAAGCTTGTGTTTTAATAAAATAAATAAAGGAGGCACTGTCTTTATAAATACCCTAATTGCATGTCCATTTAGTGAATGGTGGAGACCAAAGCAACATGATTTTTGCCAAACGGAAATGTGTTCATATGTACGTATTTTGATGTCGAATACTTAGAACTCATCTTTCTTAAGACGTGCAATACATTGGGGAGTAGAAGGGGTTAAGGGTCTGAAACTATGCAGATGTGAGCTAGGTTCTCAGGAATAAATGCTATGGCTATAGGATACGTGAGATGCCCAATAGTCTTCCAAGGCAAACACCTGAACAAAAGTGGCTTTCATCATCTTATTGAAATATGAAAATGCCAGTTCCCTTCACAGTATTTGGAGCAATGGAAGGCTGAACAAGAAAATCCCTTGTAGGCCATTAAGTCCAATGACTGACATTGAAAATGGAGGCCTATGATGAAGCAACGACATGCTCAAGCTCATGCAGACAATGTATAACAAACAGAAGACTAACGCCTTTGACTTTGAGATCTTAGCCTTGGAGATTCTTTCCTCGTCTTTTGGATATTTCTTCATCTGTATTAGACACTGTGTTGGAGCTCAGAATTCAAGGAAGATATGTGGAAACTGATACCATCTCTGCTCCTCATCTAGAGTGTGAGCCAAACATTAATCAAATAATCACTTGAATAAAAATAGTCAATTGTACAGAACATGAATGAGAAAATATGTAAAGAAAGAGGAGTAAGAAGAGAATAATTTGTTTCTGCAAGCTATGTGGGAGGAAAAGTGAGTGCGTGATAATCCAACAATTTGAATTTTGTCAAGGACTTTCATGTGAACATCATTTCAGATGCATCTCGGGGGTAACTCCTTCCATCCAGCCTTCTCTGACTTCCCAAGATGATTTGGGAACATCCTCAGTTGTCACATTTGCATATCTGCTCCATTACCAAATTTGGTTGAAATGATCTGCTTTCCGCACTAAAACCTAAGCTCAGTAATGGCAAATGATTGCATCTTGCCCATCTTTACATAGTATGTGGAAAATTTTTACGTTCAGGCAGGAAGAATAAAAAAGGAGAGGACAGAGGGAGGAGAAAGTGATTTGAAGTGCCTCTTGAGGGGGCACCAAGCATTCCCTGAGCCCACAACTTCCAGCACAGCAATGTGGATAGTGTTTTGCAAATGCTCTGCATCCCATTGCAAGGGAACCCGTGGCAGCTTTTGGACTTTCTCCAGGGTCAAGGAAGCACTCATCTGGTGGCAGAAGAACAGCTTGACCATGTAGGTGGGATAGAGTTTATTAAACATACAGTGGGCCACCAACGGTCTGCAGGAGCTATGGATAAGTGCTGCACATGGTAATCATTTGAAGGAATAATCTTGTGCAATATTCTCTGTAGTTCCACAGAAGGCCAACTAAAGGATTGAGTCCCATTTGTCCATGAGAGTAAGTTTTTCATTACTGTATGCTTTATTGAGCTTCTTCCTCCCATTGAGTACCCTCTCTGTTCCTTCACTCTGCTTCCTGAGTTTATATTAAATTTTAAACCCTACTCATTCCTCTAGTCTGTGTTTTGGGTACTGGGTGTGGAGTGGGAGGAAGAGGCAAACTAAATGAAGCTCTGAGAGAAGTTATTAATTAATACTAGATCCTGCAGGGAGTCCCAGTGAATCTATCATTAAGAAAATAATTAACATAAGTGGAGTAAGGATAATCTTCCAAAAATCATGGTAAAATTAATGGTGCAGGTAATAAAATAAAGGGTACAAATTGAGATATAAGAAGTTTTGAATGTCTAGAGTCTATCAGCGGGTTCTAAACCATCATTGAAAAAAAGATAAATGTAATAAAGTTTTACATTTTATTGGTATTCTAGACATGCACAAGTGAAAATTTTCTGAGGTGGATATCTGGAATAATTCTTAGAACAAAACAAAAAGTAAACAAAAAGAAATTTCCATTAGAGGTTTTGTTATGCAGTAGGATTAATAACTACTTAGATGCTGTTATTAAAAGTTAGCAGGGTGCTGGAGCAATGGCTCAGTGGTATTGTGCTTGCCTGGCACGCATGAGGACCCAGGTTCAAACCCCAGAAGCACATACACAATTAAGTGTTGGAACAATGAAAACTAGATTAAAAAACACTAAATAAAATTGACTCTTTTTCTCTCTCTGTCACTCTCTCTCTCTCTCTCTCTCACACACAAAATAAATAATAAATAAAAGTTTGCAGGGACAATTCAGTCAGTGATTCACAAAAAAATGTGGATAGATTTCAAAATCATAAAACTCAGTGAGAATAAGATATCTTACAAGGATAAGATTTATAGTATATACAATTTAGGTAAAACAAATGCGCACAAAGTTTAATAATTACACATAAAAATTTAGTGGTATGCATCACAGTATTAAAATCATTACCAATGAAAGGATGAGGAAGAGATGTGTGAAGAATGAGCAGAGAAGGAAATAAAGAGAGGAAGCCTTGGACAGAACAATGACAACTGTGTTCAGAACTGAGTGTGATCAACTGGTCCTTGTATGTTTAAAATTGAAAAGAGTTATTTGGTATAGATTATGTTTGTTCAAGTTGTGAACATATGTGTACATACACTGACACACAATAAAAAGAAGGAAATTCACCTGCATACGTTACAACACAGAAAGGAAACAAATCCAGAGCTCAATGGGCTGAGATAAATAACTGACCACGTTTACTAATTAGCAATCCATATAACATCTCTTCATCTGCTTACTTAAAAGTAAGTCTTCAATATGGATAATCAATAGATTCTCATCTGTAAAGTAAACCAGCGGTAGCAAGAACTAACATAGAGACAAAACTGAACATATAAATTAAAATATGGCTGGGTGTGATGGCACACATATGTAATCTCAGCAGCTCAGGAGGCTGAGGCAGAAGGACCACAAGTTCAAACCCCTCATCATCTATTTAGTGAGGGTCTAAGCAACCTAGCAAGACCCTGTCTCAAAAAAAGAACATAAAATAAGGCTGGGGATGTGGCTCAGTGATTAAGCACTCTTGGATTCAATCCTTGGTGTGTGTGTGTGTGTGTGTGTGTGTGTGTGTGTGTATTAGATTAGATAGAGTAAAATTAGCTCTCAGGAAAATATCAGAGAGACTGCAATGATGTAGGAAGAGGGAAGAATATGTAGAATATATATTGCTATACATTGGATGTTTCTAGGGGAACAAAATAGCACTGTCTAGGGTACAATATTCAGTGACATAATATTTATATTCATCTGCATGATTTCAGTGTCCACTATACAATTCTTTCCTTCTTTCCCAAATTCAGGGAGTTAGATATAGGGGAAATCACCTTTCAGTGGGGATACTTGTTTCAGTATCCAGCTCCCTACTTATTCATGAATAATCTTTAAAAAAATACACAAAATAACAATTTCCCTGCTAAAATCTGAGAAATATAATTATAAAAATGAAAAACTCTTTAATGTCTTGACTAACTACATGTAACAGAATGGTAAAGAGGATGCAATGGGCTATATAGTCTCAGAAATGGATTTTACAAATATGAATTGTAGAGATACGTAGTTAGATTCATAGATAACTCCCCTCATTTCACTGATCTGTCTTCTTTTTGGCTTTCGATAATATTTTAGATACTTGACATTTTAAAAAATGAAAATGAGTATTTGAAGTCTAAATAGATATTAAGTTAGTTGAACACAGTTTTCATTTATAGTGTTAGGGATATTCACAGGCAGGCCACTTTTGAAAATTTTCTCCTAACTCTAAATTATTTTTAATTATTGCAACAATGGTTTTCCAGAGAATGTATGTTTCTTTAGATTATATACAATTGAAATGACTTCAAGTAACTGGATACCAAATTAAGATTCCCAATAATTATTTTATATTGTTTCCAATCTCAAACAGTATTAAGCACTGACATGTAATTATTTGGTGGGTTTTTTTGTTGTTACTTGTTTTTTTAGATAAGGTGTTAACGTGTTGACAAAGCTGACCTCCAACTTGCATTCCCCCTGCCTCATGCCCTAGCCTCCTGAGGTGCTGGGATTGCAAACATGCACCACAACACCCAGCTCTGGCAGCAAATCTTCACACAGAAGTGGATTCTACAAATGTCACCATTTTTCTATCAAGCAGATTTATGAGAAATATTAATATACTAACTACGTTTTAAAGTTACCTATAAAGGAATGCATATGTTTGTAATACTTTTGATTTTAATTAAAATGATGCAGCAATATATACATTAATATATGTACATTTCAATAAATAAAGGATTGGTTGTTTTGGCAGATTTTGCCAAACTTAATTTTAATAGAGTCCATCTCCTTACCAACTCTCAATACCAAGTCAATGATCAAGATGTACATTCTTTTCCAAAGAACTTTGTAACATTCAAAAACAGTACAGCAATACAAGCTGTGTACTGCAATTCACAGAGAGTCATTTCTTCCTGCGGTAGCAATAATAGGGGGGAAAGTGCCACTTCAGTTGCAATTAAACTAGGTTTCCATGCATAGCTTAACATTAAGCAAAACCATGTGTGCATTTCTGCAGAGAAAGCAAAATACAAGTGACTGAGAAATATGCTGATTTGGCTACAAAGTAGTTGGGTCAATTTTGACATGTACAGCAGCTTCAGCTGGTTAAGAACTTAGACTTGAAATTCCTCAACAGTTTATTATCTCATGGCTCACCTACCACAGAATAAATGTCTCCAACTGTGAAATTTGGCTAAAGTCTGGTACACTAAGACTTCTTACTCTTCCTGTGATTCTTATTTTTCTTTTAACCATATATATATTTTTAACCATAAAACCCCAGGTGACAAATGTCTGGATTAAATGAATACGGCCTCTGAAACCATGTGTTTTGCACGATATTTGTGTTCACGAAAGTAGCAATGATTTCTCAGACATATTTAAAAAATATATGAATATGAAAAGTTACTTTTGATATGTACTGGAGCTAAGTTTGTAAATTTATTCCATGTCCAGCATATGTAAAAGAAGAAATGAAAAAAATATCCGTCATAAAGTCTTCCATTTTTTAAGACATTACATAGTTTCATACAACCCTACTAAGAGAAAAAGAAACCTAGAAAATTTTTAGATTGTCATTCTGTGATAAATGAGCAAAGATGACATGTTTTTCTAAACAGGCAGTGGATATATCCTTCTCTCTGATTTTATAAATTAACAGTAAGAATCATTGTTTAGTTAAGAAGACATTATTTTATGAGACTATTCCAGAACAGCTCCTTATTTACAACCATGGCATAGTATGCTTTTGTTGAGTTAAACTCTTAATTTTTCAGGCTAGTTAATTTGACGTTGTCAAGTAAGTACTTACATGATTTTTAAGGTATTTTATATTTGAAAAAAAAAAAAGACAAACAAAAACCTTAGTCTTTGAGCTTTCCTGTTAACGCACGGCATTCTTCCTTGTAGTAATGGTAGTGGACCTGCTCAGCTTAGCTCCTCTTTGCAAACAGTGAGATTCTAGGTATATAGACACTGTCGTGGTTAGCCTTTGCATCTCCAAGACCAGAAAAAACAAAGTAGGCGCTCAAGGCTTGTTTGGAGAATGAAAGAGGAGGAAAGATCAAATCAGATAAATCACAGTGTCCCCATTCACTTCGTAGAGCACTTTACACTTGGTAAATCAGAGGAAGTGGTGGGAAATTAATGGATATCAGTATGTCAAAGAGATAACATAAGATGCTTTCAATAGAAAGTGTGACAACATTTTTATTGAGTGCTAACAAATGCCATAGACTTGGTAATAAGAAAACACGTTATTGAAAAGAAAAAGCAATCTATGAACTATTAGAAGAGACTCACTTTTTTAATGCACTTTTAACTCTATAATCTTGACAAAGGGTAAGAAGTCTTTCCATTGAGCTTGAGAGTGTATACTGGAGGGTTAAAATAAAGGGTTATAGTGAAGTATATTGAAACAAATTTTGTGATATATCAGTTAAACTAAAGCTCCAAGTCAGTAGTAAAAGCTTTGTATGGCTGCAAGTCTCTCAATAACGTGAAGGAAGTCAATAGATAAATGCAAGGTGAATGAATCCATCCATAAACTAATAATAATTAACTGTAGAGTAGGTGGTTACTACATGGGTCTCTCTAAAACAGAACTCTATAATCTCCAAAAGCTGAGAAAAGTTTAATCCTTCTTCAGTGCACAAAAAAATTAAAATGCATATCCTGACACCTAAACTTTAAGTGTGATGCTCCTTCTAAATGATACTTCTGAATCTTTTAAAAGTTATTCATTGCTCAAGATTACTCAGCATCATTGGGCATTAAAACTGTATCCTTAGTGTTAAAATCAGGCTGAGATTTTGAATAATAGTACTGCCCTAGTAATCATCGAGCAAGTTGTCCTTGGAGCCCATCAGATGTTTCCATTAACAACAATCAGTGCCAAGGCTCTGTTCCCCTGGAGTGGCATTTGCTGCAATCATTTTGCGCTTTAACAAGACAACTTGCATTTGATAACTTTGTAATCCCCAGCTTGCCCCATTCGTTCTTGACTTTGGAAATGTCTTTAAATTTATTGCCAAATAGAAATTGCCCCAGGACAGAATAGTCATGTCTAAGAGACAGAGGTAAAGAAAAAGAGAAAGAAGGAGACTAAAGAGTTTTCACCTATGAATTGATAAAAGAAAGCATTTCCAAAGAAATTTAAAACACAGAGAAAAATATAAGGAGTCTTCAGAAGTTGAGTGAAAATATTCCGCCTGTGTTGGAGAAGAGCAACTCAAATGCAGGTTTGAAAAGACTCCCTTTGTTATCTTCATCGTACATTTAGAAGGACTGTTTACTTTTTCAGGTTTTAATATGTATTCATACTGGATCAACTAAAAGTGTTATAAATGAGAGTGTATATAGTTTTGTCATTTTTCCATTGTATGGGTGAGCTGGGTATAAATCTGTATAAATTTAAGTTAGAAAAACACAGAGGTAAAGAAGATTCAAACGATGATGAATTTGCTATCTTGTAGTGGACAGACAGTTCTGAAAACGTTTTCTAAGGGATGTCATTTCTTTCATTACATATGAAGGTAATTTTACACAGGGCTGGGAAATAAATTGATTGCAAGGCAGGAATAATATGTTAGTTTATAATATTGTGTGGTGCAAAGGCTAATTGATTTTCATATGACCATCTTGCTAATAACTATGATTAATGCTTTTTAATTCCACAAGTGTCACCATTCACATAACATCACCCATCCAGCATGTGATAATGACTCTGATCAATTTATGTAAACAGACATCTATTATCTTTGTCTGTGGAAGGACAAGAGAGTGATATCTATGCTTGCTGATTTCCCTACCTTTTTGGTACACAGTAGCTTCTATTTCATCTGTGATCAACACATAAGTAAATCCTCACTCATGAAGACAGGCCTTTTTTGCATGAACAAACTACTGACAATGACTAAATTGTCACTGCCAATACCAAAATTTATTGAGATTTTTCTAAATCAGTGTGTCAAGGTCTAGTGTCTTTCCTAAATGTCAATTTTATTTAGACTTACAGGAAAAATGTGAGTATGCACAATTTAAGTGACACAGAGGAATGAGAATGTAGCTCAGTGCTAGAATGCTTTCACAGCATTTGAAAAGGCCTGGATTTGATCCTCAGCAAAACAAAGATAATGACAAAAACAACTGACCCCAACTGGCTTAACAGGATATACTCAATGAAGGATTATTTCATTATCTTATATCATACCCCCTAACTTCTATGCTGAGTTGTATTTCCCAAACCTCTGAATATCAAACACTTTTTTTCTTGTCCTTTTTTGTGATTGATGAAGTATAATCTTCTCTAATTTATTACCAACACTTGCCCTCTCCCTCCCCTTCTTGCCCCTTTCTACTCTACTGATCTTTCTGCAAGGTACTTATAGTTTTATTTTTTAAATTAATGTCTTATGGATATTCTTGATGCTGAGATTCACTGTGCTGTATTTGTATAACTATAGAAGAAACTTTGGTCAGATTTATTCTACTGTTCTTCCCTTAAACCATCCCACCTTCCTCTCTCAATCCCCTTAGTCTACTCTATTGATCTTTATTTTGATGGAATACCCTTTCCCCTTTATTCCTATTTCTCTCTCTCTCTCTCTTTTTCCTTCCCTGCCTTATTTTGAATTAGCTTCTGCATATCAGAGAAAACCAAACACATTATTATATAATTCAAAAAGCTAAGGAAGTGACAGAAGAAAATATTTATGATATGTCTAGTCAAACTTCGAAAGGGGTTGTACATGGACTCCTTTTGAACTGTAAGTCGGTGAAGTGGGTATTATAATTCGGAAGTCATGCATATGAAATAATTGGGACTGAGAGAGACTTAATAAACCAGTAACTTCTGGGGCTGCAATACAAAGCCCTTGTGGGTTTGAAAGGCCTTGGAAGATGAAGTAACTACTATTTATAGACTTAGATATGTAAATAGATAAATGGTTATATTCTGCTTGATATGAAAATGATTCCCAGTCATTTATACAAGTTCATTAGTATGTTTAGATTGGGGGTAATTGTCAATGTGGGGGTAATTGTCAATGTGTATTATTCAGAGGCCTGACTCTCAGTCCAAAAGTATGCACACCTCTTTGTTAATTGGACTGCTGTAACAAAATACCATAAACTAGTGGCTTTTAAACAGCAGAAGTACATTTCTCAGAATTCTAGAGACTGAGCAGTGCCAAAATCAAGATTCTAGCAGAGTCTTTGGTGAGGCCCTTCTTCCTGATTCATAGACTGGCATCTTTCATTGGGTCCTCATATGTAGGAACAGGAAAGAAACATGTTGGAATCCTTTGGAGGAGTGCCAACCCAATTCGGGAAGACCCCTACAGTATACTCATCTCCCAATAGGCTCTCCTTTCAGAATCACTGTGGATAATGCTCAGTGGTAAGACTCCTCTGGGTTCAATTCCTGGCAGAAAAAATAAAAAAGAGACTACATTTGAATGGCCTTTACCATCCATATTTTTACCAACATTCTCTTCAGATCTAGTAGACTATTATCCACCATTTTCTCTAGAGATCTCCTCCTTTGTTTCATGGTCCTCACCAGAATCACTCTTAACCATTCATTCAGAATGCTCTAGAAGTTTTCTAGCATGCCCCTCAAAATTCTTCTTGTCCCTACCCATTCACAGATTTAAAACGGCTTCCAGAATTTTCAGTAATTGTTGAAGCAGTGCCTTACATCATGGTGCCAAATCTGAGTCTGTTTGGGCAACTATTTTTTAAACCATCAATTGGTTGGTTTATAAACGATAGAAATTTGTTTCTCATTCTTCTGGATGAGGAAATGTCCAAGATCAATCTGGCAGATTCTGTGTCTGGTGTGGGCCTGCTGCCTGGTGGTTCGTCAATGGCCATCTTTTCCTCTGTGACCTCACATGGTGAAAGTGATAAACGAACTCTCTGGGATCTCTTGTAAGTCACAAATCTCATTCTAGAATACTCTGTTTATACGTTGACCTCATCATTTCCCAAAGGCCCCACTTCCAGGATACTACATTGGTTTAGTATTTCAACACATAAATTTTGAAGGAAAATAAACATTTGGACTATGATCACCTCACCATTGAAAATTGTTTAATCTGGACCATTCTAAATCTCTGGCTTCCTATTGCACCTTGCATTGCATTTACTTTGCTTTAATTGAAGCCCAGAACTTTCAATGAGGCAATTAATGGTCTCAACCTATTAAGAATGGGTCAGCTCAATTGTCACTTACCACCCTGATAAACTGAAAAGAAATTGATGTAAGAAATGATTAGAATGGGAGCTCTCATGTTATGAATTCATCACACGCATGCACAAACTTGCACATGTGACACAAGGAGACATTGGGAGGCATCACACACATCTATTATGTTAACGCTGGTGATAGTAGCATGGATGTTTGCATATTTCTAAACTCATCAAATTGTACACATTAAATATGTGCAGTTCTTTGTATATTAATTATACCTCAATAAAGCTGTTTAAAAAAGAGAAGTGATTAGAAGGAAAAAATGAATCTGAAATTGAGAACATCTGCTGAACTGGTTACAGAAATTACCCTGAATGGTTTGAGGCAGAATGAAACTTTGAATTGGGGGTGGATAAATGGTATGAAAAATTCAACTTTAAAAACTGCTGTGTTGCTATAATATTTGAGACTCTCTGCTCCTCAGAAGGAACATCTTATTTGTATCAATAGATGGAAGTTATTGAGTAGCTGCTTTTTTCTTGTAAGGAAAATTTTAAAACTAATTTTAGCAACTTGGAGAGTTAAGTGTTCACAACTATGTTGTCTGAAAACCAAAGTTGTTTCATAAGCAGATAAAACATTATAAGGATTATTTAGGGAGAAAAAGGAAAATATGTGCCATATTGGTAAATAGTTCACAAATAAAATGTATAAATTTTCCTTTATATATGTGTGTGTGTGAGTGTGTGTGTGTGACAGAGAGAGAGAGAGAGAGAGAGGGAGAGATGTGGGTTTGTGTCATGTCTCCATACTAGTTTCAGAATAAAAGTTATTTTCATCCATTTTAACAATAATATTTTCACATTCATTTAATAACTAAAAGAAATAAAATGATAAAGGGACCAACATTTAAAATGAGGTAACAAATTTCATATTTTCTCCCATGATATCAGAGAAAATTCAAGTTTATGGTAGAATGCTGAACTAAATGCCTATAAAGTCACTATTTACTCTGAGAATTTGCAACTGTAAATCTAGCTCAAATTGTATAATAATTATAATGGACATATTACTTACTCCTTCTTCAGCTACTTCCTAGAGAAGTAGGATTATACAATTGAAAGTATCTTAATACTGTGGAGGATAATGCAATGAGCTAGAGAGTTGTTGGAGTCTCCATGAGATGCTATGTCAAATAGGATGTTGTATTTATGGGAATTAACATGAAGTCTGGCACATTATGAGTCCACAGAAAATGTTATATATTCATGAAGGAAGTATGAGCTAAAGCATGGTTTATGGATGTTGGCTTCATCTGGGCAGAGATGACTAGGCAGTGTCTGAATGAAGCACCTTTTAAAGTTTCGTCAATCTTTTGCTGAACACGCAGATGTAGGCTCAAAAGACACTCCTCCTTTGAACTTTGAGCTACATTTCATATATGACAAAGGTTCTGTGTTTTTAAACGTTGTGTTCATATTTCATTCATCAATTTGCTGTTTGACAGGTTTGCTGTCTGCTATATGTAACATAAATTGGAAAAGAAAAGACTTCTTTTAGGAGTGAAAAAATTCATATTTCTTAACTGTTATTATCACAGCAAATCACTCTAAATGAAACCTAGACATGTTTATCAGTATAAAATAGATATAACCATGAAGGTTTTGTGAAGTTATGTTGAACAGATGCCTATTGGAGACTGTTCACTGAGTCTGATTTATCTTTCCCATCTTTCCTAGTCTAAGTCATTGTTTTAAATCAAATATTTACGATTTCTCATTTGCTCAATGACAACCAACCTCAAATTTTTCTTGTCATCTCCTAGCTCCACCACAAGTGCCATGCATTTTTCTTAAATACAATGCTAATAATATCTTTCCTCATGATGAAAATGTAGTTGTCCTTCAAAATCCACAGGGAACAGGTTTTAGGATAACTCTCCCACCCACATCAAATATATCTAAATTCATGGATTTGCAAGTTCCTTATATAAATGGATTTAGTATTTAGCATTTTTATATAACCTACACATCTCCCATACACTTCAAGCAGTTTCTAGATGACTTATAATACCTAGAAAAATGGAAATGTTATATAGAGTTTTGTGGGGTTTGTTTTATTTTGTGTCAGATACTGTGGATTAAATGCCAGGCAAATGCTGCACCATTGAACTCATCCCTAGCCCTAATTTAAATATCATATAAATAGCTGTAATAATGAATCATTTTTCTATTTTTATTCATATTTCTGCACTTTCGTTTTATTTTTTAAATTTTTTTCAATGATTTTGGATCCATAGTTGGTTGTATTCAGGAACATAGAAGCCACTGATTTGGAGGACTGATTGTAACTATTTGTCTTCTTCTTCCACTTATCTTGCCACACTTTTTCAAACGTAGCTGGGCTTATACGCCATTGTATTCTAGTTTTCCCCAAACTCCCACACCAACTTTCTAGTTTAGAGCTACAGGGTCTGATTTGGCAACTTCACTTGCATTTGAAAGAGTGTCATGCAAACTGAGAGGTGTTGTGAGTGTATTATATACCCTATATTTCAATAATGATGCAAAAACATAGAAAGTGCCTCCTAAACATTTTATACTGATCATGTGTTGAAATGCTAATGTTTTAGATGTATTAAATTAAATGAGCTACATAACAAAACAAACTTTCATTTTTTGATGAGTCTGCTTGAAATACAATAGTGTCTGTATAGGGCTGGCGTTGTAGCTCATTGGTAAGACACTTGTCTATTATGTAGAAGGCCCTGAGTTTGATAACAGCATTGCTAGAACAATAACAAAAACAAAAAAAATCCCTGCATATGTGCTTCACATTATATTTATTATGACTAGAGGCTTTTATACCTAAAAAGAAAAAATACGGATGCACATCAGACACATCTCATTTTCATTCTTTTTCTAAGACCTTATTTTTCAAAGTGTTCTCTGTACATTAAATAAACATCCTTTGAGTACTTCCTAGTTATCAGATATTTTCCTCAATATTGGGAATATAGAAAGGATAAATATGGATCATTTCTGACCCATTTGGAGCCTATATTTTCATATGGGATATGGAAAATAAATGAAATAAACAGATTAAATAAGTTCACATTGTGATGAATACTATGTGAATGGCTGATATGTTAGACAGTTCTTGGGGATAAGATTATTTTGCATAAAATTTTGCCCCAAATTCCTGCAAGAACAGGTCACATTTTAATTGGGATGTGAAACATCAGGGAGTGTGAGTATACTGTACCTTCTCACTTTGCTTGATCTTTTCAGTACTTATACAATATGTATGTGTATATGAAAGTCACTTGTTTTAGTTGTATAGATATATGTGTGTATTTACATATGCCTGTATATAATTAATTTATGTAAGCCAAATTCTCATTAAATATTGTGATTGATTAGCCATGGCGACTATAGTCAAAAAGAGACAAATGGCACACATTTGTTCCAAGTATTTCCCCAAGCAAAACTACAGAATGCACATCACATAAAGAAGCTATTGTAAAAAGCAATTTGTATATAGTAATAAATAGATTATTGAGTGAGGTTCTGTTCAAAGATTTAAGCTCTATATTGGGATCAAGAGAGAAAAAGCCCGATGTAAAAATGTAGACTTTATAACAAAATAAAGGGAACTACTTAATTGTAAATAACCTAAAATTAATTAAGCCTGCAGGCCTTTAATAAGCTGTTTCCTGATTATTCTATGTATGGATGGAAGTCTGTTAATTGCATTTAATTTTTTATTCGCCTCAAATTTGACCAGTTCTCTTTTTATTAGTTCACATCTGGGTGTCTGGTTGACACTTGGAACAGCTGTGAAGGCAGGTGTTCAACCTCTGCTTTCCAGAAGGGTATACAATTCAGGCTTGGCTGCAGAGCAACAGATGTTATAAAATGTCAGGAAACCTTAAAGTAGCATGCGCAGGTGAACTAGCCTACTTGGGTCTGCAATGCACCAGTGTAGCTATGCCCCCAAGTGACTTTTTCCATTATTTCAACAAGTTCTCTCAGGGCAAATTCCAATGACTTTGCTTTTTTCATGACATAGAGAATTATGGCTGCTATCCAAAAAGAATCTCCCCCACTAAATTGTGGGATAAGATTTTCCAGGCAATTAGTTTAACCTTCCCCAGAGAATGGAAGATGTCATAGAACTTTGAAATATTTTCATTCTTTTTATGTGTTTTGAAATGCATTCATGACATTTATAGGGATGTGTTTTAATTTGTCTTACTAATTTGTATTTGTATTCTTTTTTAAGAGCCATTACTATTATTTTGAGGTTCTCCCTTAAGGGAATATACTACATCCATGTTTCATTAGTATAGATAAATAAGCAATTAGTAATGTTAGGGGAAAAATGTAAGTACTAATCTAGCAAACTTTTTATTTAGCACTTCTGTGTGTCAGAACCTATTCTTTGTGGTAGAGATGTAAGGTGATAAGAGATATGCCTTTGAAGGAATGGGAGGAGATGTGTCCAGTACAGAAGAAGCATAACAAACTAATTATAATATGAAGAAGGAAATTCTCATAAAATATAACAAGTGGACTATTATAAATATATATATGAAAAGATACAGTCTCCATTTTGCCTGCAACCTTCAGAGAAAATTTTACAGGACATGACTAATAAATTTACAATAATATATTAGTAAGAGTTCACCAGAAAAGATGGATTGGTAGATCTGTTAGCTCAAAGAGCAGAAAACAAAGCACAAAATTAGTAACAAATGAATCCTGTGTTATCGGTTGCTGTGCCCAGGACACTTTCTGTAGCCATAGCCCCTAGAAACCTTTGGTAAACATGGCAGAGTTAGTTTTTCATAGGAATGTTTGAAGGAATGTTTTTAGTCATAAAATATTGACAATCTTCATGGTATTCATATGTTGATAAGCACAAAATAAGTCAGAAAAGGATATTTTCAGCAAGATTTAATAAGTATTTAAATGCCAACCCCTGTTTTCCTCTCTGTTTCTTAAAAATGTATATAGGAAGAGGAACAGAAGATCTTTCCAAAGCAGTTGTCTAGAAAACTGATATATTCAAATTTTTACATACACAATTATTTTAAAAGAATTAAAGGAAGTTTAACCATTTAGAGACTGACTGCTTTGTATATACCCTACAAAGCTTCCTTAGCATCAGTTGACCTTTAGCAAGAATTTTGCGATTTTTATGCCTCTAAGATAATACTGTCCTTCAGTACTCTCTGACATAGAGACAGGCTCCTTATCATGCACTTGGGTGATATAACCTAGAAACAGTAGCCCATCTTCCCTCCTTCCTCCCCCCCCCCAAATATTTTCCTTACATTCCTTTCCTATGGCACTATCATATGCAATCATTCTGTAAGACACTACCCCTTCGTGCCCAAGCACCACTCTTGATGCTTGTTGCTGCCTTTTGTAGTCCTATGTTGTTCCTTGACCTGTCGATAAATCCCTCAAGTCCCCTTCATGATCTAAGCTTCTGACCCAGCACCAGTACTAGCCATTTTACCATTTAGCTTGGAAAAGCCCACTTTCTTTCACTGTTACCCCTCAGTGACATTTCTTTTATTAAACAACTGTGGAAAATAATAAATGGTTTGAAAGTGCAACTAAAAATAATGAGGGAAGTGTTCAGCAATATTCATTCAGCTAAAGATGCTTGTATTAAGTTGTGATGTGTTCTAATCCTTTTGCATTGTTTAAAAATTCATTTTAAATATTTCATAATTACCATTCATTGACATCATAATATATGTGTGTGCATGAATTTATATTCAATAGTCAATAAGAAGGATGGGCAGGAGAGACAATTAGATATCAAGACTGAGCATATCTGAGGCCAT
Source organism: Aplodontia rufa (assembly GCA_004027875.1). Taxonomy (NCBI): domain Eukaryota; kingdom Metazoa; phylum Chordata; class Mammalia; order Rodentia; family Aplodontiidae; genus Aplodontia; species Aplodontia rufa. Next base: position 48,453 of record PVKS010001139.1, read on the forward strand.
GCTACCAAAATGCTACAGAAGGAGAATATAGCTGGAACTAGTGAAGTTATACTGGGATCAAACCAACATGCAATTTGCAAAAATTCTCAAATTTCCAGATCCTTTCTGGCAGAAGAGTTGATGTGTCAACCCTAAGAAAAGATTAGTATTTAGAAGAGTGTTTTAGTTCAATATTTGAAGCTTAACATTGACCCTCAACTGAAGAAAATATAAAGCATATTTGATTTTTTTAAAGACCATCACACTATTATTTTACTACCATGGGCTTCTTGAAGATACTGCAAGAAGGTGTCAGGAAATGAAATAAAGTGAAATGGACCAAAATGTAGTCCTCTAGCTTTTAAAGATTGATCTACCTTAAATACCTGAGTTAATGCAGTATTTCTAATCACCAAAACAATGTACGTATAGGGAAAATAAGGATTTTTGATCTTGCCACAAATGACTGTCTTAAGATTTTGGTAGGTCTGAAGGACTGACCAACACTTTTGAATAATGTATTGCATTCTTGCATTCGTCTATCTCTAATTAACCACTATTACCTACATGTTCTTTCTTTCTTTCATAACATTTCCTATGGATGACAAAGTGTGACTTAAGAATTTATCTAAGGTCACATTGGTAAGAATAGGATTGAAACCCTAAGTTTCATCATCAAAACACTGACCTTGAAAGAAGAATTAGGCTCTGATTCTCTGCCATTGCCTTCAGGAGAGTGTGTCAAATGGGTCTCTTGCTTCTCATTGCACAAGCCCAACAAATATTTCAGAAATGTGCAGTGTTCAATTTAGGGGAGCCAAGCCGGCACTGGTAAATTCAATCTCAGCAAGGAACTGGTTCCTGCCACTGTTTATTCCCTACTTGCACTTTCTTGCCTCCTTTTCTACTGGATTTCTTCAATTACTCATCTTCCTAATAGGGTCAACCGTTTCTCCATGTGGCCTTCTGGCTTCCTAGTTTCCTCTAGGCTACTCCTCTAGTTGTTCCATTTCCCATCCTATGATCAAAATCACTCAAAACTCTTGCATAAAAGCAAACTTACAACCTAAAAAGTTATTTAAATAAAATTACAGGAAAGGAGTAACGGTGAGAAGATAGAAAAAGGAGACTGAGCTTAGTGTTGGTTATGTAATCTGGAAACCTTGTGGGGAATTGCACAATTTCATGGCTTCAGAATTAATTTTAAAAATTTATTCATTAAACTATGGTGCCTTCTTTGCCACAGGGAGGAAAATAGAATCTATACCATTGTTCTCATAAATGACATGATTGATTTAATGCATGGTATTTTTGATCTCTTGTCTGTTATTTATGATATTTTCCCTTTGCTGAGATGTTTGGAGTTATCTTAGCATATTGTGTAATACAGCATTTGAGCTCAGATACAGGTTGGAAAAGAGGTTGTGTTTTGATAATAAATGGGCTAAATGCTCTCTTGCTTCTTCCTTAAAACACACAAATGTACACACATGATGTATGAGCACAAATACATCACAAAGTAGGCTTTGTCTAAGAAGACCCTCTTTAGCAAGTCTAACTTGTCTCAACATGTCTGTCATAAATAGGGAATATTAAGAAATCAGAGGACAGAAGTTATTTCTTGAGCTTTTAGAAAGGGTAGCCAGAGAGGAGGAGAAATAAAGTCCCTCTCTGGATCACCCACCATATTTTAAGCCTGAGTGAGGAGGCTCTGAAGTGAACAAGTGTCTAGTTAATAAAGCAGTGGTAGGCATTGGAGCTTGAAATTATGGGTCACTTTTGATTAAATGCTGCTCACAGAAAATAAGTCCTGTCTTTCAGTGGTACTGTTCCCCATTATCATATGCAAGAATTTAAATGCCTATGCTTATTAAAAGTAGTCTGAGCAATAACTCAGGATCACTCTGGGGGATGAACCATTAAGAAAAAAGAAAGAAAAAAAGAAAAGAATAAAGGATCTACTATACTCCACAAAATTCTTTCAATCTTCACCAATTGACAGGACAACTTGATTTGAGGGGATATTTACATGTGTTTGGTAGGGGCAAGTGTGGGTTAGAGAAAATATTAGCATTTTTGGACTCCACGTATGATCTAAACCCAGCCATATGTGAACTGTGACTTGGTAGCAGCGAGAGGACATCTCTGAGCTCCCTCTTATCATTCTAAAATATAGACTTTAAAACAGACCTCTAACTGTTGCTTTGGGTATTAGAAGTAATAATTTATGTAAAAGAATTGAGTCTTCTGCCTGTGATGTGTTAGGCACCAAGTATAACTCATGCTCTAGAGTAATATGAGCATACAGCCCAGCACCAGACATGCAGGAGCACCCAAAAATGGTAGCTACTGTTGTGACTGCTGTCAACATTGACCATTATGTTTCTTTTGTTAAATTTTCTGCCACTCCTAATCTTATTTATTTAGGATCACACAAGGGGTTGAAAATTTCTTTAATAAATATTCTTATAATGCCCCAAGAAGGAATTGCTTTTGATCATGATTCATTTTACTTTCACATATCTTTATTGATTTTTATATTGAAATCCTCCTTTCAATATATTTTAACCATAATCCTTATTTATGGTACCCATGATTCTGGCATCTTGTAATAAGATTCTTATTAAAAGGTGACATGATTTTTTATGAGAAAATCAAAATCAATGAATCATATATTTTGCCTTTAACAGAGGTTAAATGAACACATCATCTACAAAATCAGGTTTTTACCTCATTACGAAGATTATATTCTCAGCAGTAAAATGGATTTTTTTTCAGCCTTCAATTGTTGGAATATACTGGAAAACTTTATTGATTTAAATGCAGGGCTGACAAGAAGCCAGATAAGAAAAATGGAGGTAATGAATGGAAAAGCAGCATCCACAAATAACGGGGGGCTGTTGGGCACAGGCAAAAAGTCCTGCTGGGGATTTCAAAGCCAAAGCTGTGAAGAAAGACCTCAGATCCTAGTAGGACATTATCCTTGTGATGGGGGTCATGCAGCATTCAGCCACGGTAACACATTACATTTTGAATCATTCATTCATTCATAAAAAGTTCTTTAAGTCTCTACTATGTCACAAATATCTCTCCAGTGCTGTAGATAGAGGTCATTTGTCTTATTCTTCCTGGAACTTACGGATGCCAGGACATACACATATAGCAAAATTAAATTACAACTGAAAAAAGACTCTTGGAAAGCAAAGGAGAAGGTGTGGTCTTATGTATGTCACTGAGGAAGTGGCATGATACATAGCATACAGCAACTACTTAATGCATGTCTGTTGAATGTCTAGATCCAATGATGAATGACTGTGTCTCTACATACAGAGAGAAAGGCTCATTTCCATTTTTCTTTCCCTGTGTTCTATGCTAGGGTTTATTTAACTAATAAAAATTTAAGAATCTTTGAAATCTTATTGCTTAGAAATTCCATATTAACTCCTATGCCATATAAAGGAATGCAGAAAATATAGATCAATGAAGTTAAAGGACAGACTCCTGAGTTCATGGAGGGATTAATATATTGTCAAAGATAAGTTTAAATTGTGACAGGAAGGATTGAGGCTCACCCAGTCAGGACAGAGAGAAGGAGCATTAGTCAGGGAAAGAATACGATTAAAGTCTGAGAGATTAATGTGTTGGTTTATTTGACCAACATGCCCATATCTACTCATTGCAATAATCTGCCAGTGCATGGCAAACCAGAAGCCTATTGCAGTTAGCAGCCACATTCACGGTTCTAACTTGGTAAGATACACACCAAAATTCATCATAGGATTAGAGACACTACTTATGTGGTGCCCAGGGATAATGGTCAATAAGAAGCAGAAATATTTCTGGTTGGCATAGGGCCCTGTTCCAGCTACTAAAGAAAATGTGCAGTTGAGATAGGGAAAAAATTAAAATTAACACACACTCACACACACACACAAACAAGGAATTCAATATTAGCAAATGTGTATTTAAATTAAATCTCACCTTATCTCAAAAGCCCCTGTATGAATTTGAACTAGTTAGTTAATATTAATGAACTCAGTATACTTATTTCTAAAATGAAATTAACATTATCTCTCTTTTTCTACTTTTAATGAATTTACCTAGTACTGTATCAGTGAATTCTTCAGAGACATCTGCACCATTAGGAGGAAGATAACATATTTAAATATATGATAATCTAACTTTATACCACATTAAATATGATTTATCACAAGGACAGCATAATGAGCACCACAAAAATCAAACAAATGTTATTCATTTTTACCTTAGTTGAAAAAGTATGTCATTAAGACAAGACTAATGACTACACCAAATAAGTAACTTTAATCTTACTACAAAGCTTTTATTTTATTTTATTATAGTAGGAATACTTAAAATTAAATTTATCCCCATAACACGATTTTAAGTGTATATTATTGTTGACTATACATACAGAATTATACAGTAGATCTCTAGATCATAGCCAACTTGCTTGACTGAAACGTTTTGTGTATTATTGAGTATCTCCATAATTCCCACACCTTAGTCCTTGGAAGTCACCATTTCACTCTTTGATTCTATGAACTTGACAATTTTAGATAAGTCATGATAGTGAATTCATGCTTAATTTGTCTTTCTATTACTGAAATAATAGTGAGCATAATGTTCTCAAGTTCCATGTTGTAGCATAGCATGGAATTTCCTTTTTCATAAGTCTGAATGATTCCATTGTGCCATTTTATCCATTCATCTGCGGATGGACATTTGAGGCATGTCCATGTCTTGGCTATCATGATCATTGCTGCAATGAACATAGGAATATTAATATCTTTTTGAAATACTGACTTCAATTCCTTTGGGTATATATACCCAGCAGTGGAATTACTTGATCGTATGAAGTTTTACTTTTAACATTCACTTTTAACATATCGTTTTCTATGGCAACTGCAACAGTTTGCTCTCCTACCAAAGGTATGCAAAAGTTCCACTTTTTCCCCACATCCCTGACAAAACACCTTCCTTCCTCCCTCCCTCCCTCCCTTCCTTCCTTCCTTCCTTCCTTCCTTCCTTCCTTCCTTCCTTCCTCATTCTCTTACTTCCCCTTTCTTTCTTCTCCTCCCTCTCGTTCTCCCTCCACCCCCTTCCTTTTTGATAATAATCATCCTGACAGCTGTGAGGTGGTATCTTACTGTTTTTTTTAATTTGCATTTCTGTAGTAATCAGTGACTTTGAAGATTTTTTCATACACCTGTTGGTCATTAGAGTGTCTTTTTAAATTAAGAAAGTTTTTTTTAAAGGAATTTTTCATTGTGACTCTTTTGTTTTCCACCTCAAGTATATCTTGCCACAATTCTTTTTTTTTTGGGGGGGGGATTCTATTTTATTTGATTTATGTATATACTGATAATATCTCAAAATTTTACATCTAGGATATTTGGGTTCTAATTTCTTCAAGTAATTGCATTGAGGATCACTTTTGGGGTAGATGAATCTGCCTGGTTATCAATTACTGACACCCATAGTTGAACAAACATGATCTAAACACAATAAGATATCTTCAACAACGTATTATTTTATGAAGAATAGAAACCTTATAAAAACAATCATTTTGCATAATAAAATGAAAACTGGAATATTGAATCAATATAGCTGAGATTTCTTTCAGGATGTGTGCTTTTTATCAACATGTTTGTCTTAGAACCAACCTTTTTAATGATCCATTTTCCAGCACTTTAAGCTATCTTAGGTATAATATTCCTGCTTATATGTACTGAAACTCATACTGAACAATGAATCCTGAGTTGCAGAAGAGGGTTCATTATTTTTTGCACTTGCCTATACATCTTTGTCCATAGTGTTTTGTTTTTTTTTTGATGGAATATCTAGTCAGAACCTTAGACCATTTGAATTTTCAGAGATAATTCTATAGTATTTAAATTAATCCCTTGACAGATACATGATTTGCAAATATTTTCTCCAGGTCTGGAGATTGTCTTTCCACTCTATTGATTTATTGATTGATTTTATTGTTGTTATGTTGTTGTTATACAGAAATTTTTTGTTCAACCAAGTCCTTCTAGTTTATTTTTATTATATATAATTTTGGTGTCTTATTCATAAAGTCAATTCCAAGATCAACGCCATGAAAATTTTCTTCTGTAATTTCTTCTAGGGTTTTTATATTTTTGTGTCTTATATTTAAGTCTTTAATCTATTTTGAATTTATTCTTTTGTTCATGATGTTAAGAGAAGAATCCAATATTATTCTTTTGTATGTAGATATCTGCTTTTCTTGACACTTTGTATCCATAGCCCTTTACTGAAGACCATTGGACTATATATGAGCAGACTTGTGCCTGGGACCTCTACTCTGTTCCATTGGTCTACATGATTTTTGTATGTTGATTTTGTATCTTGCAAACTTACTAAATTTGTTAATTATTTCTAGCAGGCATTTGGTGAGTACTTCAGTGACATATACATATATGTCAGAAAACATGGATAATTTTACTTTTTCTTTTCTTAACTGGATGTCTTTATTTCTTTTTCTTTCCTTATTGCTCTGGCTAGGACTTCCACTACTATGTTGAATAGGGTGGGTAGCATTGTCTTATTCTTAATCTTAGACCAAAGTCTTTCACTTTTCACCCTTGAGCATGACATTAGCTACATGCTTTTGCTTGTGGTTTTTATTATGTTAAGGTAATTTCCTTTTATTTTTACAATTTGTTGAGAATTTTTGACAGGGAAAGGTATCAGTTTTTCTTTTCAAATGCATTTTTACATTCACTGAGATGATCATGTGATTTTTTTATCCTTTATTCTATCAATGTGGTAGTTCACATTAATTGCTTTTCATACATTGAACAACCCATGCATGCCAGGAATAAATTTCCCTGGCATGGTGTATAATTCATTTACAGTTCTTATGATTTGTTTTGCTCATATTTGTTAAAGAGTTTTGTATCTCTAGTCATCAGAGCTATTGGCCTATAGTTTTCTTTGCTTTTGATGTCTTTGACTGCTTTTGGAATCTTTCTAGTGCTAACCTCATAAAATGAGTTTAAAAGTATTCCTCCTTTTCAACTTTCTTGAAAAGAGTTTACGAATGATTGAAATTTTTTATTTGTTTGGTAGAACATTTTTAAAAATATTTGAACATCATCTACTACTAGACTTTTACTGGAGGTTTTGATTATTTTATCAATCTGCAAACTAGTTATTGATCTGTTCAAACTTTCTATTACTTCATGATTCAGTCTTGGTAGGTTATTCATTTCTAGAGATATATTTAGCTTTTCTGTGTTATCCACTTTATGATCTTTTTATTTCTGTGGCATCAGATCTAATGTCAGCAGGATTGAATCAGAATCTCTGGATCTTCTTTCCCTCACAAACATGACAATTCAGCCACAATAAACGGGTGAATGCCCTTTGCAAGAATCAGAAACTAATGAAAAGGCTTTATTTACAGCATCCCATAAGAACGAAACATACCTACCAAGGGAGACTGGGAGACTCTAGACATCCTCTCACCAGAGACCCTGCCCCTGGTATAGCATCCCATGATCAAACTGAGACCCCCCCAGCTTCCAACTTGACTCAAGGAGGGAAGGCATTGATACTTGCACCTCCTATATCAAGTTTTTCTAAAGGAGTCCACAGAGGATTGGCTTCTGTCTTGTCATTATTGGTGTTCTGATGGTTTCAAGAAGGCCTGGCCATCTGAGGGAGCACAGCAGGAGTGACTGGGACTGGTTAGAGCCATTGATCCCTGTTCCTTCTCAGCAAAGGACAAATGGACAGAAACTTCCTGCTTCTACCCAGGGAGGAAAAGTGTTGATAGAGAGTGCCAGGATTTCTGACCAGGCAAATTAGCAAAGCATCTATTAGTGTTCTCTTTTATCAAGACTACAACATAATGTTCAGCCCACAATAGAATCTAAGTAAAAAACTGAATAGACATGAACAGTGTAAGTGATTATAGTTTCAGATCTGAAACTTGATACCTGTGCTGTTTCATTTGCTAGAACACTTTGGCTTTTGGAAAATATAAAACAAGAGTTTGATCTTTTATATGATTTGAGCCGGGTTTGCAGAATATAGTGGAATGTACTAACAGAATATTTAGAGAGGACATTGAGATCCAGAAGGCAAAATTAGCACAACTTGTAAAGCATATCTAGAAGACAGTATCGTGAATGAGGACAATCTAGGTGATTGCAGGTTCTGTGCCAAGCGTTTACTCTCTCCCCTCCTGTCTCCTTTTCTTTCATTAAAATGAAGTTTTGTTCTGACATTTATCTCCTTTTTCACCCATGTGCATCCCTTACCCTCACTTTCAGAAATAACTGTATCTTAAGTGCATGCTGGTCAGTAGCCGCACAACGGTCTCAACCAGCTTCAGTCCATCGGGAGTACTACGTAAGCAAGTTTTGGCATCTTTTCATCTGCTCTCAGTGGTCATATGCATAGAAAAAATATGTGTGAAGTTTTGGTTCATCTTCTACCTTGAGGGAAGCCCATGATAGACTACCAGTCTGCATTTCCATGCTCATGAGGAAATATTCAAAGGACACAAGGTATTTAAACCAATATCTTCCATTTACTCTCTTTTCATCAACTCCACCATTATCTTACTCTCAGGTAATAGTGACTGGGTCCTTGGAGATACAAGAAATAAAATATCCTCTTTATCATCTTCATCTGATATTCCACAGTTTCTTCTTAGGGAAACTTCTATCATCCAGGAAAATACACCCAATGGAAAAATACCTATGAAGATGTAATTCCACAGTATAAATTATTCACCTGATTCTGCCAACTTTAGATTCCCCCAGCATGACTCTGATCTAAGGTAAGCAGTGAGGACATCTTTCAAAACTCAACATGTCAAGGTAGAAATACATAGCACTCAGCCGCGGACAGTGTGGCTCTAACTCAGACATGCCCACGGGCATACTCTTCCCAACAGAACATGAGTAGACATGGCGTGGGCTTCCTGCAAGGGGAAGTATACAAAGCTCACTCCCACTCACAGGTCAGTCGCCACCGGAAGCTGAGGCCCTCCCTTACACCTGGTAACATGAAAAAGAAATAGACATTTCTGGTTCTGAGTCAGCTATAATTGAGTGTCTGCTATCATTGCATGACTTAGTCTACAGACAAATAATGAATCATTTCAAGGGAATGCCAAGACGTGGAAACCATGAAGGCAAGTTTCTCAGTGATGAAAATTTTAAAGGAGCCAATGTCATCTAACTCAAGCAGCACCCCAACTGGAAATCTTGTTGAAGAAGCACATTTCTATTATAGCCCTGGAATCCATTCATCCCTCAGAACGTCCAGTTTCACACATACAAATTAAGGTGGTTTCACTACTCTATCCCTCCCTGCTCTGTGATTCTATAACCTCTCTATTTGGATTTAATGCACAGCAAATCCCTACACACACACATGGTTACACACAGAGTGTATGGATATAAGAACATCTTTAAACAGGATAAAGTACTTCTTTTAATGATACATGTTTTTCAGAAGTTTGCTGCCAAGCCCGTACATTGACATCAAGAGGCATGAATTTTTCTCTCTTCCATGAGACATATGTACACATCTATTAACATGCTACGTATTTGACTTTTTTTCCAAAGTATCCTGGGAAAGATATGGCAATTATTGGGAGAAATTAATTCCTCACCATGAGAGTTCCATCTTTCTCTTATACTAGTATTAAGATGAAATCTGGTGAGCCCTATCCTCTCTCATGACCCCACTTCCCTGCCCAGCCCCCCACATCAGTTCAGTCACCAGCTACTGCCGATTCTTGTATGTGAGAATACATGGGCTTCATTAACCTTTTTCCATCCCTGTTGGTTATATCTTCATCCAACAGATGTTGCTTGCTGCTCCTAATTTTTGATAGTACCTCTGCTCTTCTAATATATCTCCTTTCTTTATGTGTCTTCATTCATGCAGTTTAGTATGTTGGCACAAGTATCTCTCTTTCCTTCATTCTGAAATTTTCTCTGTCTGTCTCTCTCCACTTAAGAACAATTCTGTGGGCATAAATCCCAAACCAAATTCATTTTCATTTTCATTAAGACCAAGGTAGCTAACTACTTTATAATTTCTTGGTGTAATTACTGCAATTGGTGGTCTTGCAATTATTTACACTCTTACTGTGGGCTCTGCACAGTGAAAGTGACATCTTCCTACAGGATAAAGTTCAACGTGAGCTTGACTAAAAATTACACATAATGATCTGGACCTCGGCGATGTCTCCCCTTGCATCTCCGGATGAGCTGCAATCTCACATTAGATTTTTAGACCTATTGACCCAAAGGGCTTTCATTGAATAGAACATTTTGTTCTCTTTCCTCAAACAATCAACTCTTTTTTTAATATCCTGGATCCATACGTTTCCCCAGCTAACTTTTTATGATGGCTGCGAACTCACTCAGCAGGGCATTACTGTTATAGGAAATATTTTCTTAGTTCTTTAATGAGCTAGGAACTCCACTTATATTCTCCACTGTACTCTTTGAATTTCATCAGCATTTATCAAGCTAAACTTGTGTTCATAGTTTGCTTGTCTGTACTGCCCATTGGAGTGAGTATTACTTGGCAGCTTACTTTTTTATCCATCATGATATGTTTAAGACATATCATTTACTCTCTTGGAGACTTAAATTGCCTTTATCTGAAAAATAAACTTGCTCTTTGCTCTTGAGAGCATTTGGGTTTGTGAAAACCAATCCAAGGTAATATACATGAAACTGATCTATTAATAATAAAATGATCCTCATTCCCTTCCTTCCTTCTTTCCCTGCTTCCTTCCTTCCATCCTTCCTTCCTTCCTTCCTTCCTTCCTTCCTTCCTTCCTTCCTTTCTTCCTTCCTTCCTCCCTCCTCCCTCTCTCCATCCCTCCATCCCTCCATCCCTCCCTTCCTCCTTCCTCTTTTTGCGATTTAAAATGCAATCAGCAGGATGCTGGTAAATACTTAAAGATCTGGACCTGACTTCGAATCAAGAGTCTTATTGTTGAGTGTAGGAGGCAGGGAAATAAGAAAGAATAAAGCCCAGGTAGTAAGCACTTTGAGGTATTGGGGAATGTTGGCAACCAAAGTTAGAATAGCATAAAACCATTAAACAGGAGTTTGAAGCAAGGGCCCATAAAGCGAAAATGAGTTGCTTGGGTTTAAAAGAAATGCTTAAGAAGTCATAGGGTGACTTGCAGGGAAGGAGGCAATGATTCCAGATAGACATTTTCTAGTATGTGAAAGCAAAAGTGGTGCCAGGTGCAGTGATGACAGTTTGCCCATGCCTGTAATCCCAGAGGCTTGGGAGGCTGAGACACGAGGATCACAAGTTCAAAGCCAGCCTCTGCAACTTAGCAAGAACTTGAGTCAAAATAAGATTGAGAAAGGGCTGAGGATGTGGCTCAGTGGTTAAATATCTCTGGGTTTAATCCCTGGTACAAAAAAGAAAAAAGTAAAAGTGGCAAGAGTCATTAGAAGAGGTATTCTTGTTTGGAGAACTATGTGTATTTTGGGGAACTAGGACTCAGTATTGATAGTGAGCTGTTGCTTTGTAAGTGGACCAAGGAGGGCATCTGATACTCCCCTAAGGTGGTCACTCACATCCTGTGAGCAATGGGGAGGGATCGCAGCATGGCAGCAGCATTGTGTGAGCCAGACATGGGAGATCATGACGTAGGTAGGAATTGGCAATGTGTGAATGTACTTCTAGAAGCAGAGAAAGAGGCTAGCTAGTATACTTGGGGCTCTAAAAGCATAAACAAGAATCAAGATACTAGTAGGGCTTGAAATAATGACTGCAGTATAGGAATGTTGCTTTGTTTTAAATAGAAATTGATTACTTTTACTCTGCAAAGACTTTTAAGTGAAATCCTATATCAGGGATTTTCCACTGTTTCATCTCTCATGCCAACTCTCATCCATTGAGAATAGTTTGCCAGAGATGCTGTGTTAAGGTGGATTCTGAGGTTCTGTCCAGGATCCAGGGGAAAGAATACTTGATTGAGAGGTGACATATGTTATGGCCAAGATAAATGACAGCACTGATGAACCACATGTTCAATATAATTGTTTTCCATGTACACTGTGCTGGTCATGAGGTAGATACTCCAGAGTTCTATCCTATTGGGTTACTCCTTTGCTCTCTGCTCTACCTTCATCCTTCCTAACAATATTGTCTAATTACCTCCCATGCCATTTAGATATCTGAACAATACACCTTAAAAACCATTGCTTCAGTTTTAAAACCCTTATTCATAGGCAGAGGAACCATTTTCTGATGATGGGACTACACTTGATATCTTCGTAAGAATGTTCCCAAAACTAGGGTAAATGCTTTATTTTTAACTGATTAGCTTGTAATAGCAAGAAATCTAAGGTGAAGAATTCTCATCTTAATAATTTTAAGAACACAGCTTCTGACTAATGAAATACCTTATGATTTCTAATTGGTTTAGATGTCCCTAGTTCATCTTAGGTGGATAATATCATTTAAATATTTTTGGTAATTTTGCCTTAATAGGATTTTAAACTTAATGTTTCTGCCTTGCTCCAGGACAACATTTTTTAATTGCTGTAAATTATCAGTGATGTCTGTAGCTTTTTCAGTGAACATAGATTGATTTCAATTAACTTTCTCATGCTTTTGCATAAAAGCAGTCTTTTTCAATTTGCCTAATTGGATCACACAACCTCTTGGAGCTGAGGAATGACAGTCATTTAAAAGGTTGGGAAAGGAGACAGAATCAAGGTTGTTTACTGCTTAATGGCTCCTATTGGAATTTTCAGATATGCTTGATCAAGTTAGACCATTGGCTGAGAATGTGGGTTAGAGAGTTGAAATAGACTATGCCACCAATGCAGCCCTTGAAATTTCCCAGGGGTAGTGAAGTTTTAAGTGCGCAGGGATAACCAAAGAGAATTTCTTTAAAGCTTGTTTAACAGACTTTGCTCCGATTAAGATACTATTCTCTTCTGAGTCTCATCTGCCTACGCATATGGTAGAAGTGAAAGGCTCTAAATGTCTGCACCAGTGAGCACTGCAGGAGGCAAGAGAGGTCCACTGGGGCTTTTGTGCAGGATGTGTCCAGGATTCCTTCTGGTCTGAGGTTTGTATTGGCATTATTGATCTGAGGTTTGAGATGATGAGATGCTGGAGAAAAGCTACAAGAGGATAGGCAGGACAAAAGAACAGGAGTCCCAGGACTTTAGATGTTAGGGGCACTGAAACAACAAAATTCAAAATGGACCAAGGCAGTTGGTGCAGAACTTGCAGGGAATTCAAAAGTAATGGGAATAAAAAGAAGGACATAGGAAAAGGAGGAAGGAAAATCACATTTACTGACAGAACTAATGAATCCAAGAGAATTAACTGAAAAATAAATAGTGACAAGCTAAAGGAGTTAACTCAGATGACAGTTACAGAATTAGTATGCTATAAGTACAGGTTTTTTTTTAAAGAAAAATAATAGAATAATATAGTAGGGATAAAGAGAGTGTATTTAAAACCCAAGATCTATATGAGGAGAATATATACACTTGTATCTATTCAAAAGTCAATCAATTTTTGAGATAAAGTTCAATATTATAAAGAACTCAATTCTTACACTAATTAAAATTTAAATACAATTTTAGAAAACATTATCAGTAGAATTTAGGACTTAGAAATAGTTTGATTCTCAGTTAGAAGTACGAAAGAATGGTGAAATTAGTAAAACAGCAAAAGGAGAATTAATATTGTCAGGTAATAACTTATATGAATATATTGTATGTATATATTTATATATAATGTATTATACACATGCATAATATATATGTACATTCAACTATTACACCAGTTAAGATCAAAATGATCGAACAACGACAGATGCTGGAGGGGCTGTGGGAAAAGAGGAACACTTCTACACTGCTGGTGGGACTGCAAACTGGTTCAGCCACTATGGAAAGCTGTATGGAGAATCCTCAAAAAATTAAGGATGGAACCACCTTATGACCCAGCTATCCCACTCCTGGGAATTTTCCCCAAAGACTTAGAATCAGCATATTATAGCGATGTGGCTTCATCAATGTTTTTAGCAGCTCAATTTACTATAGGTAGGTCATGGAACCAACCCAGATGCCCCTCACTTGACGAGTGGATACAAAAGCTTTGGTACATATATACTATGGAATACTACTTGGCCATTAGAGAGGGCGATATTATGTCTTTTGAAATCAAATGGATGGAGATGGATAGAATTATGCTTAGTGAAGTCTCCCAATCTCAGAGACTCAAGGGCCGAATGGTTTCTCTCTGGTGATGCTAGCATATATGGGGAAGCAGTATGGCAGATGGCTAACCTAACAAAACTGCAAATTGAATGACTTTCAGAGCATTAGGGGGATGGCTCTCTAGGATACTTGGAGGTGTAGGGAGGGGAATGGGGAGGGGTAAGGTACATGAAGAACTCATAGGAGTCTGGAGATTGGGAAGATGGGGGAACCATCCCAGAAGCCGATGTCATCCCTCCATGAACTACCCATTTAATGCATGAGTTCTTCTGGGGGAAACTGCAATAGGTAAATTCCAAGGTGGTTATCCATGATCTGGTTTTTCCCCTCAATAACAAAGTTTATATCCATTGATTGCTAATGTTTTATAATGTGTTCCCCTCAACTGTATTTCTATATTCTTCTAATAAAAAAGATCAAAATGATCAGTAAATTATTTTATTTAAAAATCAAAATAATAACCAATTATATATAAAATTTGAACTGCAATTTCAAGTGCAGAAGACATTTCTAAGTAATTCCTATGTTTACTTCACAATGATGGAAATTCTGGTTTTAATTGATAATCCCACCAAAAATAGAAAAGAAAATATAAAAATCTCAAGACAAACTTGAGCAAAGTTCCTCACCTTATTGCTATTGTTAACATATGAAAAGACATTTAAGTTGACTCAAAATTCGAAGCACGAAGTTTAAGATGTGAAAGAAGTTTGTTTCTTAGAAAGGTGATACTATTCATTTAAGGTGTGCAAGCATCACCTTTCATTTTGATGAACTCAGTAATTTTACTTACAGAAATCATACTATGCATCTACTGTAATTTTTAAAAATGGACATTAAAAACCTCTCACACATTAATTTCTACTTTTTGTTGAAACAACATCTTTATTTGCTTTTTTTAAAAGAGAGAGAGAGAAAGAATCAATTTTATTATTTTTTCCATTTGGCCCTTGTTTCTCCAACGCTTACTTGCATATGTGGTGCTGAGTTTGAACCTAGAACCTTCCACATGCCAGGCAAACGCTCCAGACACTCGGCCACTTCTCCAGCCCCCAACATATTCATTTGTTAAGTCTATCGTAGCACAGTTACAACAAAGTGTCTTTCTCCTTATTTTCATTTTTATTTTTTGATTCCAGGGATTGAACGCCAGCACACTTAACCACTGATTGATATCCTTTCCCAGACATTTTCATATTTTACTTTGAGAGCTGGTCTCATTAAGTTGCTTGGGGCATTGCAAAGCTGCTGAGGCTGGCTCTGAATTTGTGGTCCTTTTCCATCAGCCCCCTGAGCTGCTGAGATTACAGGTATGAGGATACACAATTCAGACAGTAACATTCTGTAAACAATTAAAATAGTCATCAGTTGGATAATAATTAAATGATTCATATTGCATCTATACAATAAATGCTATAAAGCCATGGTTAATCTGCACTTATCAGACCTGAATCACTTCCCAGCCTGCATCAAATAAGGAAAGTAAGATGTATTAAAGTAAAATATGAAATGTCTTAAAAAATACAAATTCTGGCAAAAAGACATGCATATACCTCAATACGTACATTCTAAGAAACCAATAGTAGTGTTCCCTGTAGAGAGACACTCATCTTGTGACCTACTGGTGGGTAGAAAGATCATTTTTTTTTTGTTTCTTACTTTTTAATGTGCACATACTCTTTTAAAAAGGAAAAATATTTAAAAAGGAGTGATTCTGACTTATAGTCTATGCACATATGCGCTGCCATACACAATCACAATGATCGTGATGCCCTTAACTTGGAAAATTAATGCAGAAATTTAAAAAAGTAATTTAAATGAATTTTGTGGAAATCAACAGCCATGACCTCCAAGCTCTTCTTCCTAAAGACCTTTGCAATGATATTATTAGAGTGTCCTCCTTCTGATATTTCAGGTAATTAAATCTCCTTCAGTAAGGTCATGCCCGTGTAATATTGAACTCCATAGTAACGTCAGTCCTATTATACTGAGCTGCCAATGTGTTACTTCGCTTGTGAGACCATATTCTACTAGACTACACTACAGACACTTAAAATGAGTGGAATATTAAATTGACCATCGCTTTACTACAAAGTATGTCAGCCATCTCCATGATAATACAGTGCAGTTTTCTTGAGGGCCTGCAAAACTTTCCAGTATTGTTGGTTAGTTTTTGCTGTCTTTTTGATGACGATATATATTTAATTTAATCATCGAGGTTGAATGAACTTTTTTTGCAGCTGAGTGAGAGCTAACCGCTCTGTGAAATTGCAGCAGTCCACAGACAAATTAATTCTCCAGATGTGGAGATTTATAAATAATCACACAGGTACTGTGTGTGGCTGTAAAGGGAAGACAATAACTGAATATTTTTTCAAAGACTGGGAAGGGCATTTGGATGCAGGGAACGGTTTAAGTTTTTGGTTTAGAAGAACACCTCTCACTCCTTTTCTATCTTTAAGTCAGCCGTACAACCAGTTATTAAATAGCTGCACCCTGCCTCTTGACTACGTCTTCTGTTCACTCTGCAGCCAGTGCCAATGCCTGGTTCCAGCCATCAAAAGTAAACTACAGGGGTTGGAGTGGTGGGTCAGCAGTCACCGTGCTTGCCTGGCATGCACGAGGACACAGATTTGAACCCCAGCACCACATACACAGCAAAGTGGGGGAGCAGTGAAAACCACATGAAGAACCAAATTAAAAAAAGAATGATTCTTTCTCACTGTCCCTCTCTCTTTAAAAATAATAAAAAACTATTAAAAAAATAAAATACATGTAAACTACAGAAAGGTTCAAGAACCATCCTCCTTTTCCAATTTCATCCACTAAGACCTTCCCACTAGATAAAGTTAATAATAAATAAAGACAATCAAATAGTTCCAAGTCTCCAAGTTATTCCCAGGGAAACTGTTGGCTAAAAAACTTAAACCCCTCTGATAGCGATCCTGGGCCCCTTATCGTATGGTTCATATTTCCCCTTCCACTCCCACTCCACTGAAATTCTTCTTTCATGCTTTACACTCCAGAAATCCCAAATTATTCCCCGAGTGCTGAGTGTGCCAACTCTATCTGTGTCCAAGATGGAGGCTGAATGAGTTGTTTCACTCGAAGATCTGATGAACGTCCTAATACAGAGGTAGAGTTATCTATACGTTTTTTTAAGAGAGAGAGAAAGATAAAGTCAGTTTTTAAAAATCTTTTCATCAGCTTTCTGTTTTTCAAACTCTTAGTTGTGTTTGTGTTGATTCTGGATCCTTCTACACGACAGGCAAACACTCTGCTGCTAATTTAGCCCTCCAGGTACATTTTCTTTTTTATGTCAAAGTTTTTCTGCAAGCAATATTTAAATTTCCAAGCCTAATTCATTTAAATAGGAAGATATTTCTAACATTTTACCAAAAGGATGGAAAAAAAAAACCCTCTATACCCAATAGCAGAGAAGATCTTGCTTAGGTTAGCAGTTAGCGTACATTAACAGTCTAGTTAGGGTAACCTTCTTCTTTCTTAGAGTATTGGGGTTTTTAACCCTGTGGGGTGCTCTACCACTGAGCTGCATCCCATTTTTTTTTTTTTTTTTTTTTTTTTTTTTTAGACAAAGCCTCTCTAGGTTGCTTAGGGCCTCACTGAATTGCTGAGCCTGGCCTAGAACTTTGGATCCTCCTACCTCAGTCTCCTCATTCACTGAGATTACAGACATGAGCCACTGTGCCCAGGTGTAGACCTCTTCTTGTAATAGAGAGTATGTGCTGATGGGATTGACATCCAACCTTGGAAGACAGGAACATAGAGTGAGGACATGGCTACCTGAACGTGTAAAGTCATAGTTTCTTTGTGAGAATCCTATTAATGACTTCTGGAGATCTGAAGATCTAAAGGTTTGTTTGTTTGTTTTGTTTTTTAATTTAAAAAATTAGAATTGGCCTCTTGCTTATTGAGTCCAAAAATTCCAACTCAGTAATTCAATTAATATGAGTAAGGGTGATGAGGAAGGGTCAGCAGCCACCTGGAGGCAGCTGAATCGCTCGTTTGCAACGACTGCCATTCACTCCATTGTTTGGCATTTCATTAAAGCCATGGAATTAGGCAAGCAGATACAAAAACTGAAAGTTAGTGCAAGTCTTGGTTTGTTATTTTTTCTAATTCAATAGTCCTCCCTAATCAGTGGTTTAGCTTTTTGGAGTTTCAGCTATGTGTGGCCAACCTGATTCTAAAAAACATTACATAGAAAATTCCAGAAATAAGTTATTCGTAAATTTTAAGTGGAATGCCATTCTCAGTAGGGTGATGAAACATCACTGTCCATTATATGGAAATGCCACACCATTTTATGAGGGGCCAGGCCAGCTTTACAATTTGGTATCCACAGGGGGAACTAGAGCGAGTCTCCAGCAGATCCCATGCAGAATTCAGTACCACCAACAGTGCCAGGCCTCCATGGGGGTCATGGCATGCATCTCCAAAGGATAAGTGAGAGGCCTGTATATAGCAGCATGTTGTAGATTACATCCTTGTAGGAGCGCAGTGTAGATGACATCCTCGTAGGACCATGGTTAGATGGCATCCTCATAGGACCATGGTGTAGATGGGATACTCGTAGGACCATGGTGTAGATGGGATACTCGTAGGACCATGGTGTAGATGGCATCCTCGTAGGACTGTGGTGTTGATGGGATCCTCGTAGGAGAATGGTATAGATGGGATCCTTGTATACTATGGTGTAGTTGGCATCCTTGTAGGAGCACGGTGTAGATGACATCTTTGCACTCTGAGGTTGGCCAAGAAGGTCCCCCTTTCTATCTTGTTCTCATAGATTTAAAGCTGGTCTATAGATATCCACAAGCAGGCAGGTAGAATAGCAGATGGCAACCAACATTTGCATAGTTATTTGTGAGCCAGGCATTTGAAAAAGAACTTACAGAACACCAGTTGGTTTTCAGAGCCCCTCTTTCTTCTTGACTGTCTGCATGCTATTTTGCCTGAATGGTCACTGATTGCTTCACTGGTATATTTCTGGTTAGCTTTTGAGCATTCATTGCATTGCTTCCATTTTAAACCCCCACCCCCAATCAATGATGTAATACCTTCTATAGTGTTCTTATAGATTTAAGAAAGTCATTGTCTCTTATTTATTTGCTCTTTGAAAACCAGAATGAAATGCTTCTTCTTTGTATGGTTCTTTATGTTTTGTATGCTTCTTTTTTAATCTGGGTAGAATAGTATAGGTTCCTAGCATGTAATAGCTTTTCAACATACATATTAATCAATTCTAGAATGATTAATTTAATTTACAAGTAAGTTAATGAGTTGATTAATGAAGAATGAGTGAAAACACTTTCTCCTATTTAAATGCTATGAAAAAGAGTAAAAAGCAATTGGTATAAAATAAATGTAAATATTTGGTAAGTAGGAAGTGAGTCATTTGGGAACAGGAGGATCTCCCTAATGAATATTTAATTTCTCAGAAATAAAAAAGCTGAAGATATAAAATAAATAGAATCAACACATGCACATCACAATTAGATTAATAAAGGCAACTTCAGATTGTCTACCTCTGGGCAATTCTGATCAAAACCCTTCTGAACCCATCCTACTGGAGCTCTGTTCTGTTCTAGGTCACTAGCTGGATGTCCCCAAGAGCAACAGGTGAGCAAGTCACGGACTATATTGAACTTTTTATAGGAGAAACAGCTTCCCAGGAATTAATGTGAAAACAAAACAAAATGAAAAATCCTGTTTTAATCAGATAAAACTGGTTTTCTCTGGATATCTGAGCCAAAGTCATTCAGTATTCAGAAGACACAGAACAAGGTGATGAAGAAGGTAAGGATACTTAGAAGTCCTATAATTTTTTTATCTTTTTATTTTTGAACAACCATACAAATTTTTAACAAAATAATATAAAATGTGTATAGTTTCTGGATACTAGATTTACCCCCAAGATGCCCCCCCCCCAATTTTCCACCATATCCTTCCCTTACCTTACCCACAATATCTCTAAAAAAGTACTAGGTTGTATAACAATACACCTTATCTGCATTTAACACATGATAATAGACCACTTTTCTGAATGGCCAGGGTCTAGTTCCAACCTCCCCAGATGAGTGGAGACATTCAACCCTTGGTTCTCTGGGTTAAGCTGATATTACTAAGCATAATTTCTTTCATAGCCATCCATTTACCTTCAAAGGCTGCAATATCATTGTTTCCAACTGTTGTGTAAAATTCCATGGTAGAAGTCCTATAATTTGAGTAACAATCTGAAGAGGGAAACACGCTTGTCTTCAAGGAGAAGAGAGAAATATTCAAGTAGATGCCAGAGAACATTGATCACAGAAAGCATTGTGGAAATCTGTGTTCTCAGTGAGAAGTTGGAGGAAAACAGAGTTTTCAACTTTGGCATTGCTGAGATATTGAGCCAAGAAATTTTTGCCATGGGGTTTTGCCTGGCACATTTTATGATATTCATCAGCAAACCCAGTTCTACTCAATAGGTACCAATAGAGCTCCACAGTGTGACAACTTACTGTCCAGGTTCCCCTAGAGGGTGGACTCTTTCACAGTGCCAATCATTTTAGAGAATGATTTTGCAACTCTCTTTAACATCAAAGGAACATGTGTTAATATGTCAAATTATGCAAGATATGTAGGATTTGTTTCACATTGGTATTGGGTTCCCTATGGTTTACTATCCTCTCTTCATCTGTGTCTTTTTTAAAAATTCCATAATAGAAACGTGCATTTATTTAAGGCCATTTGTGAAATGAAGTCTCAGCAACAGGAAGTAAATCTGTTTGTAAAACGAAGTCTCAATAAGTGGAAGTTATCGATTCAGAACAGAATGCACTTGGTGTAATCCTTAGCAAAGCAACACTGATGTTATTACCAATAAGAAATGGGATGGGGGTAAATAGTTTGAGTGCTAATAATCTAATCTGCTTTAGAAGGAGTCAATCCATACTGCCTTAAACATGTAGGGAAAATGCCAACTCTAACACCTTAATGTTTTTAATCATATATTTTCTTATGGTCACAGAGATTTTTTTCAGCTTTATGGATTTTTATTTAGAATTTTTGATTATGGATGGAATTATATCTTGCAGGATTGTATAAATGGATATTCTATGACATGAAAAAGAGTATAAAGTTAGCAATTTTATTAACTTTTCTCAGGATTTGGGGCTTGAGTGGTGGCTCTGCGGTTACGTCGTTTTCCCAGTATGTGAAAGTACGCAGGTTCAAACCCCAGCACCACATACACAACTAAGTGTCAGAGCAACAAAAACCATGTGAAAAACTCAATAAAAATTGGTTCTCTCTGTTCCTCTCTTTCTCTCACTGTCCTTCTCTCTTAAAAATATTTTAAAAGATTAAATTTTATCTTAAATTTAAGCAAATGAAATGAAGAGCATTCAACAGAGCAATACTAATAGAATTTTTAAGACATATCTATTCATCCTTGCATCTACCCATACAAATGCTTTCCTTTCTTCAGTTTTTGTCCCAATTATTCATTGATCATTTACCTTTCCATCTACCATTCCATCCATCTCTCTCGTCATTAATATTTTTGTTTATATATATAGATGGAAAGGGTTCTGCTTAATGACAAATTTGTACTGCTATCATCAAATGTGAATATTTCAATTTTCTGAGTTACACTATTAGTATTCTGTTGATTTCTTCTTTACAAGTGTATCACTTGAAATGCTAGGTGAATATAAGAATTTATAATGTTAAAATGATTATGTTTCATGTAGAAAAACAAATAGATTAAACAAAATAATAGTGTACATGGCCTCTTAAGCATCTGAATCACAAGAAGTGTTTTTGTCAAATACAAGAGTAATATCTCTTGAATTATATAAGCATTGCCGATAAGTAGAATAAAATTTTCTAAAGAAGGCAGGAATTTTAAATATTCTATGTGTCCCAAACAACATTTAGCAGAGTCCTGTATTGTACATAGTAGCTATATAAATGTATCAAAACAAAATCTTATCCTGTGCAGGGTGGTACATGCCTGTAAGCTCAACAATGCGGGAGACTATGGCAGGAGGATCACAAATTCAAGGCCAGCCTAAGTAACTTAGTAAGACTCTACCTCAGAATAAAAAGTAGAAAGGACTGGGGATGTGGCTCAGTGGTAAAGTCATTGGGATCCGTCTCCAGTACCAAAACAAACAAACAAAAAACCAACCAGAAATCTTATATATAACTTCTATTCTTTTCTCTTATCCTGTGCCTTTATACCCTTATTTCATAAATAGGCCAAAATACACTTGGATACCAATTTCCTCACTTACAAGCTTATGTTTCATAAAAATCTTGATTTTGCAACTGACATAACCTTTTCATCTTTCTCTCTTTGTGTCTGGCATTCTGGATCCATTTTTATTTCCTGATTTAGAGAAATGTAGGGAGCTAAAGTATAAAATAATATTAAGATTGTTTAATTATTAGACCATGAACTTTCAGATCTGGATTTTCAAAAATAATGGGCTAATTCAAATTTGTAGAAGGTGGAACCCTTTGCAATTATGATGTGCAGATCATTGAGTGTAATTTGGAACATATATGAATATACCTTGAATACACATATTATACATGTTCTCATTGTGATCTGAGGCACCCTTTGTATCCAGCCAATAGATGTAGAACAAGAAAGAAGTATTAATTTTGAACATGCACTCTGCTATCAGTGATACTGAATTCACTTTCCTCTGTCTGTCTGATTGGGTAATACCATCTGAGACTTATCTAATGGAGAGACCTCCAGGTAATGGAATCTGATGGCTTCCACTCATCACTTAACTGTGGATCCAAGTACATCTTCATTCCTGTTTCCTCTCGTTACTATCAACTGGCTTTCCCTATGTGAAAATTCTATATTCCAGCTCTCCTGCTTCCCTTTTTGTGAAACAAGTTCACTCTAGTTGGGCATGAAGAAATATAGACAACATGTGGTTTAGGATATAGAAAAATGGAGGATAATGTGATCAAAGCAAACCCTTCTTGAATATGTGTGTTCATGTAATATGAGAAATATTTAAGCCAAAATGTGTTTGCTCCTGGGCTATTACTACATTGGCAAATGCACCATTATGGCTCCTCTACTTAATGAAAGCACCTTGCTCGAGCAGTTTACTATTGAGAATAGAATGCCAAGAGCAAAAGGAAGCATAAAAACTGTAAGAACAAAGAAACCTGCGTGCATGAGAGAATAGCAGGATACAGTGATGGCATAGATGGAGAAAGAGGTGAGATTATAACAAGAAATTAGCAAATCAGTATGTTGGAAATTTTGAACCGTAGAGATAGATAGTCAGTAAAAAATCTCAAGGGCAGGGTGGTCTCAAAACATTTGAAACAGAAATATATAATTTTTCAGATTTTACATTTTGTTATCTTGAGACTTAGCAAGAAACCTTTAAAAGATATCTACTTAGATAGAACACACAGCAGATGTATTTGAAGTAATAAATAGAGTTGCTTTCCTGAGGGCTAATGCAGTGTTAAAAATGGGAAAGCATATAAAGAAAAATGAGAGGTTCTTTAATTCAGTTAGAGAAAGAAATTGGAGGCAAAAGTGTGAAGGAAAAAATTCAATCAAAACCATAAGTGATCAGGAAGGGGCAGAAACCCGGAACTCCCTCTGAATGTGAGACAGCAGCTTCTCCTATTTCAGTGGAAAATCAAAGGAATATTTGATCCAAGTTGATATCTTATTTGAACAGTAAGCCTTACTTATAAAATTTTCTTAAATATGAATTAGGAAAAAAACAGATGTAATTCCTGATTCATAATGTGCCTGAAAAATCATTATATGAGATTTAAAACATTCAGTTTATAATTGAGATTTTTACCAATTTTCTCAATGACTTTGATCAAATGATTTATTTTGTGTTTGGTTTTCTTTCCAGTCCTTTGACTCTTCAAGAGAATTCTGGAATGTGTCAAGTATAATGAAAACATAGTCAACAGATCATTCACAGATTCTCCTTTCTCTACATTACTTCTGTAAAGATTTTCTATTTTATTTATGGTGGTAGCATTCTCAATTTAATGAATACGTAGCTCAGTGGTACAACACTTGCTTGGCATACATGAGGCTCTGGGTTTCATCCCCAACCTGGAAGGTAAAACAAAACAAAACAAAAAACAATGCACATTCCATTGCAAGCATACAAATAGCAAACAGATACTTGAAATAATGCACACCACAACTAATGATTAGGGCAGTGGAAATCAAAATCACAGTGAGATATTACTTCACACTATTAGAATGGTAATTATTTGGGCTGTAGCAGTGGCTTATCGGTTACAGTGCTTGCATGGCATGCATAAGTACATGGGTTCAAATCCCAGCACCCATGTACACAACTAAGTGTTGGAGCAGGAAAAGTCATGTGAAAAAAACTAAATAAAATTTGATTCTCTCTGTCTCTCCCTCTCTCTCTCTTCACTGTCCTTCTCTCCTAAAAAAAAAAAAGTCATTATTGTAGAAAAAAATAGTGTTAGCAAGGATGTGGAGAAGATGGAACACTTGCACACTGTAGCTGGAATGTGAAATAGTTCAGCCACCGTCAAAATGGTATGGAGATTCTTTACCAAAAATTAAAATTAAGAGTGGGGCTGCTGTTACACACCTATAATCTGAGCTACTTGGGAAGCTGAGGCAGAAGAATCTCAAGTCTGTGGCCACACTTGGCAAGTTAGACTGTCTCAAAATAAAAAGAAAATAAAAAGGAGGTGGTATCATGTTTGGTGGTAGATCACTGAGTTAGATCCCTGGCCCCAAACATGCACGGAATACATTATGATCCACCAATCCCACTTCTGGATATGCATCCCCAAAGCTGAAATGAGAATCCTGAGAGATACAGGCACTCCTAATATTATTCACAACAAGCAATTCAAATGTCCATTTTCAGATATATGGATGAATGTGGCATACACATGCAAGGAATACCATTCA
The DNA here is from genome assembly GCA_004027875.1 of Aplodontia rufa. Taxonomy (NCBI): domain Eukaryota; kingdom Metazoa; phylum Chordata; class Mammalia; order Rodentia; family Aplodontiidae; genus Aplodontia; species Aplodontia rufa. The sequence continues at coordinate 73,692 of PVKS010001139.1, forward strand.
GCACAAAAAAGGAAAGAAATTCTGCCATATGAAATAACAGGAATAAATCTTGGTGACAACTTGCTAAGTGACATAAGTCAGACACAGAAAGACTAATGCCACATTATTGCACTTGTAGGAGCCATATTTTTTAAAAAAAGTCTAATTCAGAAGCAGAAAATAAAACGATGGTGTCCAGGCACTTGGGGATAGCAGAGGAGTACAGTTACTAATCACTGGGTCTAAAATTTCAAGATGAATGAGTTCTAAAGACTTGCTCTCTCTCTCTTTCTCTCTCTCTGTATATATATATATAATGAACTGTATTATTAATTTAAAATTTCATGAAGAGGAAGATCTCACATCAATAATCCTTAACACAATGAAAAGTAACTACAGAATTAACATTTATGTAATACAAAAGGTCATGAACATGCGTTGTGATGGGATTGATGGAATATTTTTCTTTTTTCCTCTTACAGTAGCAATGGGTCAGGGTATGGAAGTGATCTCTAAGTGAAATCTGAAGTTTGCGTATCATTCCACGTTTTGCTCTATCTGCTGGCCATGGAGCCTGTTCAGTGGCGGAGTGAATGTTTGAACAGTGGCCAGCTTCTGAGTCTGGGAGCTGAACAACTTGGCCCTGGTTTAAAGACATCTGCTCCCTGGGACACTTGCATGGATACTACGATTTCCTTTGTAGCTTTGAGGCTCTAATAACACGGAGATTTCTCAGGGCTAGCTCAGCAAATTCTGCTCATTTAAAAAACATCAATCTCCTGGTTGGATTTACCTTCCCTTCAAGGACTATAATTTGATTGTTTTCATGCTGTGAAATGATAGATGGAACATTCAGAGGGGTACTGTGATTCTGAGTACAAGTGGAAGACTCTAATGGTCCTGTCTTTGTCTGATCTGAGAAAACTATTAATTAGGTTGCTCTTTTTTTTTTATTCCTGGTTTATTTCCTTGAACTGATGAGAAGTTTAAAAATGGTGAATACATTTAACATCTGTATCTAGGCTTGATCTATAGAGCTGCAAGTCTTGTTGGAAGGCTGTGTACTTTTATGGTCAAGGAGAGGAACAAAGAATTTGGTATCAAATAAATGTTGATTGTATCTCCTTCTGCCACTGATTATGTGACCTTGCTGTGTGATTGAGCACTTAGCTTCTTTAAACCCAGTCTCTGGAGCAATACATCAGAAGTAATTATGGCACTGTCTTACAGTACAGTGTTTAAGACAGGATATTTAATATGGGTACAACATTCAGACCCCACAGTGGCACTCAATTATTATTTTGTACATACATGCACCTTTTGATGTGTGCTACTTGCACTTGGCAACAAATATCTTATTTTCCTGTTCCCCCGTCAACTGGTTGTTCAAAACCAAGTCAAGAACTTACCATTTAGACACAATCACATGCCAGATGTTAAATACTAGGTTATTGATTTTTCAGCTTGCAGATCTCACAGAAGGCTTTATTCACAATTAATCCCAACACGTGTAATTTAATGCAAAAAGCAGACCACTCCAAGTGCATGATATCGGACCCCTCAAATTCAATCAATATCTACTGTGTCATCTTCTGGATGTCTCGCCTTAATGCATTGATATCTTTCCTGTGCCTAACATATTAATAACACTACTCAGGTTCTTTTACAGACAGATAATTCTGCCCAAGCACTGTTTCTCTATTGCATGGAATACTATTTGTATTAATTATAATTATCACATTTTAATGCAACTACACCTGTTACAATGGTTGGCTCACCTTGATATTCTTCAAGGTCATGAGTAAGGCTTTATCATCCTTAAATTACCTATGCCAATTAAGTGCTAAATACATGACATATTAACCTGCCAGCTATGAAAATCATAAAATCTCTTAAATCTTAAAAGTTTTAAACCAATTCACTATCTTCACATTGGGAATAGAAAAGACATTAGCAGTGCATTTTGTTGAAAGAAGAAATCAACATGATTGCAAGTGTAATTGGTCTGGTCCAAAAAATTCCATGACTGCCACTTATCACAGCCAATAAAGATGCCTTTGCTATAGAAAGTGAGATAAAGTAGCTGAAAAACAGAATTCTCAATTAGGAAGGTACCCTACAGTTTGATTTTTAATTTTTTTCATGTTAACAGGATCAGGATCAGGTACTATTACATATATTTATCTAAAGGCCTAAGAATTTATATTTTAACAAATTTCTCTCATAAATTCCTTAAGCAAAATAGGTTATTTTTCAATACACTCATGATACAAATGCAGAAGAAAATGATACTCAGGAAGAAGGTATTTTGCCAAGATTTCCTTTCCTAATCTCTTTATTCCCAGCAGGATTTGGACAGAATTTGGCCAATGGGAATCATAAAACCATTCCATCTTGTCAGGTCAATTTCTTACTGTGAGCTGATTGTGTCAACCCACATGGCCTGTAACTCAAACGTCAAAAATGACTTCTCAGCCATCCTTGCTGAGGATGTCAAGAATATAACAGAAGCCAGCATCATTCAATTAATGGGTCATGGCTAGCCTTCAAATCAATGTGTCTTTAAGGGAAACACACACACACACACACACGCACACACTTTGAAGTTGGGGAATAAAAAAAATAAAATTTTGTTAGTGAGTTTATCCTGTCTTTATCAGTCAGACCACTTCGCTCATAAATTTTTGGATAATTGGCTGTGCTGTGTCCCAGCTCTGTCAAACCTGGCTCTCAGCAGAGATGCTGAGATACATTGTGACCTCCCTGAGGATATTTCTTTGAGTTTTGTTCTTACATTTTCTCTAAAATTTTTCAGCCTACAAATAATGATAAGACCTGAAGGGCAGTAGGAACATGCAGTCTTGAACTGCGCATCATAGATCGTGTTAAACCAACACCTTTTCTTTCTTTTATTTTTTTAAGAGAGAGAGGGACAGTGACAGAGAGAGAAAGAGAGAATTTTATTTAGATTTTCATGTGGCTTTCGTTTCTCTGACACTTCATTGGGTATGTGGTACTTGGGTTCGAACCCGTGTCCTCGAGCAAGCCAGGCATGCCCTTTAACTGCTCAGCCACCACTCCAGCAACCCCCCCCCCACACTTCTTTTGATTGCAAGATTTAAGCAGCCATAAACAGGTGATTACCAAATATGCATTACAGACTCAGATTTATTTCCAGACCTATCTCTAAGAAATATAAATCCAAGTGTCCAGGAGGCATCATCTTCCCTCCAAATATCCCCATCCCTTGTGATGGTGTGGGCCAGTTACTCCCTCTCCCTCTCTCACTAGCTGACATCAAGCACTTCTGTTCTCTCCTCCTAAAAATCATTGAAATCAATTCTACCACTAACCTCCTGAAATATTTGCTTAGATTTCTTCAATCTTGTATTTCAATTTTATTAATGCAAAATCCTCAAGTTAAACTCCTTGACTTCTCTCCATCCTCTCCTCTTTCGACAGAGTCTGCTTTACAAACACATGCATTGGGGGTTGAGCAGTTACTCCGTGGTTACAGTGCTTGCCCAGCATGTGTGAGTGCATGGGTTGGAATCCCAGCACCACGTACACAGTGAAGTACTGGAGCAACAAAAGCCACATGAAAAACTAAATAAAACTGATTCTCTCTCTCTCTCTCTCTCTCTCTCTCTTTTTCCCCCTCACTGTCCCTCACTTTTTTAAAAAATATGTGTAATCTATCTTCTTTCTTTTGTATTCCTTCCTCCCTTCCTCCCTCCTCCTTCGTCTCCTTCGTTTGTCTTTCATTTGTCATTATCCCTTTCTTGCGGGCCTCCTAATGAATTGATCTATAAAGTATAAACTTCTCATTTTTATTTTTATTAAGATGAAATTCACATAACAAAAAATATCAATTTTCTGTCAAAATTTTAGTAACATTTACTATATTCATGGTGTTGGGCAATCACCCCACCAATCTAGTTATGCTATTTAATCACTGTAATGAGTGATTAAATTACCTATAAGCCATTGTTCCTTTTCTTGCCTTTACCAGCCTTTGGCAAATACCAGCCTGCTTTCTGTGTAGATTCACGAATTCTGTTTATTTCATATCAGTGGAGCAATACTACATGTGACTTTTGCTGTCTGGATTCGTGATGTTTTTGAGGGTGGGCTATACCACAGGATGTGTGAGGACATTGTTCTTTTATGGCTGAATAATGTCCCAGAGTATGCATTGCTACAATTAGCTTCTTCATTTATCAGTCTGTGACTGAACTGTACCCATCTTCTGGTTATTTTGAACAGTTCTGTTACAGACACATATTTGATGGAATACCTGTGTTCAATTTTTTTGCATGTGCCATGCCCTTGGAGTGGGGTTGCTGGATCGTGTGATACTTTGATGGTACCATTTGGAAGCACTGCCCGGTGGTTTTCCACAGCCACCAGCCAGTGTACATCACCACCAGCAATGTGCAGATGTTCTAGCCTCTCCACAGTCTCTCAGCACTTAGGTATTTTCTGTTTTATGTTCTTCTCATCTACAGTATTCCCAGTCCCTGTGAAGCAGTATCCCGTTGTGGTTTTGATTTTCCTTCTTAATGGCTAAGAGTGCAGAGCAACTGTTATATGACTTCTTGTTTTTATCATGGGTCTGTAGGATTCTTTTCCACCCAAGTCTCTTCCAGACCCTGCACCAAGATTTCCATCCCTATCTAATTGTATTCCCCTCACTAGACCATGCCTCATGTGCCTCTTTGGATATGCTACAAATATGCGTGCCTGGATCACATCTTCTTATTTTTGCTCTGGCATCTTACTCTTTTGGAGTTATTACAGATGTCACCTTCTGATGCAAGTACTCCCTGGGGGCGTGTGGGCATTCTTTCTACAATTCACAATATCCTCCTCTACTTAAACATGCCATTTTATTTGTGCTGATCTGGTTGGCTTTCATTATGTCTTCCTTTGCTTCTTCCTCTCTCCATTAGATTTTAAACTTTTAAAGGGAAGAGTCTTTGTCTTCCTTTCATCTACACATCACACATCCCACATCCCGTCATGGAACTGTGATGTTGAACACTCAGGTATTTAACACCATGCTCTCAGGATGTCCAAAAGCTGCACATGGTTTCAAGTGGTGGGATCTTCCTAGCCCTGGATCCTACGCTGCGTTCTCAAGTTTACCGTGTTTTCATTTACTTCCTTGTTACCTCTCTCTCTCTCTCCCCTTTCATTTTTCTCACTCCTTCTTCACTCTTGTTATGTCGTTCACTGTCTTTCATTCTCCCCATGGATTTCCTTCGCTCTTCCTCCTTCTGCCTCTCTCCCTCTCCTTGAAGGTCCCTATTTCTTTCTGCTCCTCTCTCTTCCCCACTGTGTTTCCTCTTTCTTCTCCTTTTTTCTTCTCTTCCATCAATACACTCACTCACCCTCCAGTTTGCTTTCCTCAATACATGCTCCATGTCTTTGAGTCGCTCCAATGTCCCTTGCCTTTCTCTGGTGTTTCCTCCCTGCATTGTTCCCCAAACTCAGAACCGCTCCCCATCTCCCCTCCTGCACATTTGACTGTTTATCACCATGCATGTCTCAAGATGTGCTGCCAGGGGAACTTGTCATGATCTCCTAGACTAAATCAATTCATGTTTTGTCTTCTCTCTCTTAGTCCTGCAATAATTCAATTTCTTTTTAAGTTCTTAAGTTGAGAAAAAGCTGGAATTTAGACTTTAGTTAAATTGCAGAGATCTATGCAGTTGTCTCTCCTACTGGGAAAACAGCTTGTAGAATTCAGGGCACAATACTTGACACACTCAAATAAAACAATAATCAAATGATATAATGCACTTCAAATGTGCTCTGCAAAGCCATGAGGTGTAATGTAAATGCAGGCATTCCTATCATCATCGCCTAATTCTCTGCATCCGATTACCCTTCAAACATGCAGAATGAAGGCAGGGACTCCTCAATGGCAGTATTGGGGATACACCATTAACTCAATAATAAGGTTAAACTCCTAATTTAGATTCATTTTGACCTCTATTAAACCTACCACCAAATATTTTCAAAGCTTATAAAGAAAAATGAAAGGAAACATGCAGTTTCGAAGGCAGAGTTAGAGGTTTAATACATCAGTGATACCATTCAAAGAGCTTTTGGAAAACACTTAGGTTAGTGTGGGAAATCATTCTCTTGGCTTACGGTTTCCTTCTGATATGCATAATAGGAAACACTTGCACAAACTATAAAACAAGCAGTAAAAGAGAGCTTGTTCCAAGGGCCTGAGAAGCAACCTGAAAATAGGCAGAGAAAATCGCAGAGGAGCACACACATCTCTACTCTGCCGTCAGCTGCAAGCTGCTCCCCGCCCAAACCAGCAGCAACAACGGGCAATGAGGTTAGAGTTTTCCAAGCAGGCTTCTACATCAAGTTGCTGTTTTCCAGACCTGGTGACCTTCCAAAAACTCCCTCAGCCGCTACTGGTTCTTCCTTCTCCAGCTGTTAGTGGGTACATTAGAAAGTGATGGGAAGCAGAACAAAACTTTATGTATCTTTGACTCATAAACAGGTAATTCCAGGTGCATTTATTTTATTTTATTTTTTTAAGAGAGAAGGACAGTGAGAGAGAGAGAGAGAATCGATTTTTATTGAGATTTTCACATGGCTTTCGTTGCTCTGACACTTAGTTGTATACATGGGTTGCTGGTGTTTGAACCCATGTACTTGCGCATGCCGGGCAAGCACAGTAACCAACGAGCCACTGCTCCAGCCCCAGGTTCATTTATTTTTAAATGATAGTTTAGTTAAGAGTTTGTTGGTTTCTAACATCAAGCGATACCATCCCATGTGTGACAACAGCCCAGAAAATGACAGTCGCTCAAAGGGGCAAAATCCTTCTCCCTGGTGGAACTATGACCACGTAAAGAAGGAAGAAGTCATATGTCACTCAGTTATGATATGTGACATTACTGCCAGTATTGTCCATTACAACTTGTCACGGAAACTGCAGGTGACCCTGTGTGGTAGAAATTGCTCTCTCCGCATGAGCAATGAAATTGGGTTTCTCAGAGGTTATACAGTAGTCCACAAGGTCTGCACATCCAGTAAAAACCCTAAGCCCAAGCTTATTGCAGAAGAGAGTATACAAGCAGTTTAGATTTCTGTTTCGTGTTCTGCCAAGAATTGTGAATATTTAAAGTCATAGCAGGGTTTTTTAAAACAAAAAGATGATTGGCATGAGATTTTGGCTATGTATTTCTTTTCTGGCCCACTGCCACATATCTTAGATATTAAGTGAGTCACAAAGACAGAGTGACCATGCTTTTGTTGATAAAAAACAACAAAAATACATAAAGTGTATAGAACTCACTTTGTTATGCAAACATATCTTGTTAGTTACCATGAGAAACTTCTCTCCCTGGAGAAATTCCCTATACCACTAGGAGGAACCTTTAGGGTGAGAGAGGTTGACTCTTGCATTAAATACATAAAAAGGTTAAATTGGATTTTAGAAAGGTGGCTTGACAGTCATTCACCAAAATACTTGAGGATGTTTCTCTTTCATTTGGTAATGTGATCCTCATTTGGGGAAAGCAAAATCGGAAGAACAAAAATCCTACCACCACAACATAAAGACTTCCACTACAACTTTTTGGACATTGGAAAGCAAATAGGTGTAAAACTGGGGCTGTGGGTACATTTTTATTGGATCACAACAACACAAACTGCATACTGTGTCTAAATGTTTAATATAAACATTGACAATGAATTTATTTGCAGATCAACAGCTGCTCAAACAAAAACAGTGAATCTAATGGATTTCATAGTCAAAGCCCCCAATCAGAATGGAGTTCACATTCACCACTCACAGCTTATTCAATTGTGCTTGTGTGCTGGCCTTTGTTACACAATACTTATCCACTTTTAATCATCTTCTAAGATGCAATCAAAACAAAGTTACTTAACTCATATTTCCAGACCAAATAAATGCAGGACAATTTATTCTATTCTCCAAACAATATTCATCTCCAAACAACATCCAGTTGTTACTATGGACGTGTAATAATGCTTTGTTATCATAATGCAATCATGCTGTGACCCTTGCAGGTGAACACACACAAAAACATTCCGGTTGCATCTGAATTCTCTATGCTCTATGTATAAGGAAAAGCATTTCATTTAAGGACACTTGCAAGCCCTGGGAAGTCATGGGTCAAACATTCCTTTTGTGTGTGATCAGGTGGTTCAAGACCAACCAAGTGCAGCGGTGCACGGTTATAATTCCAGCAGCTTGGGGGACCGAGGCAGGAGGAGTGTGAGTTTAAAGCCAGATTCAGAAGCTTAGTGAGACCCAGTTTCAAAGTAAAAATAAAAAAACAGGCTGGAGATGTGGCTCAGGGGTTAAGCACCACTGCATTCAATCTCAAAAAAAAAAAAAAAAAGTGCAACAACATTTAAATTGATTTACAACTTTGTAAGAATTTGAAAATTAATCGAAGATGCTGGGATGTGGGCATCGATCACTTCATATATAGGTATAAGGGCATATATATCTTAATTCACCTACATCACTCTTTTCTTATTTTTTATTTTTCCAACAAAACAATATAATGTATTTATATTCTGAAAATTACACTCTTTATTACTCTTTCTGCACAAAATAACCTTGGGAAATTGATAAAAATTGAATTACTTTGTTAAAACTGAGTACCAACTATTAATGTCAGCAATAAAAGTGAGGAGAAAATGAAGACAGCTTCACAAAGGGGCTCAAAAAGAAAGAGAAGCAACTTCTCTCTCCCCCAACATTACCACTAAAAGAGGAGGATTATAAACTCTTGTCATATTAATTAAGTTGGCTCTTCCTAAAGGCCTTAAAGTGTATTCCTCATAAGTGAAAAAGTTGTAATAAATGTGATTAAATAAAGATATAATTATTTAACTTCATTTCCTTTGGGGATGATTTTTGGATACCGCTATTCTTCTGGTGTAGTCAAAGGAAGAGATTAAGACAGATTATTGTACAAGATGCAGTACAGGTACACTTTCCAGTCCTGAGTGTCTTTTAAGTAGTAGGATTTGATATGTTAGAAATGACTAATCTTATTCACTTGAGTTTTATACAATTATTGTCTTTTTCTGAATACAGGCAATGTCATGTTTAATTATTTTAGCCAAAACCCAATTGCCATTTGATCTCTATTCTTGTTTATTTCAGCTAAGAACAAAGTACTCTCTGCTTTAGAATAACTAATAAATAATTATCTTAATAATAAACATAAACATATTTATGATGACTTTCTTCTCATCCTGGAAAATAAATAGTAAAGAACCCTGAAACTGAAATCCTTTCCTCCTGGTCTTGTACCATTTTAGTAAGGTAGTCTTTATAGATACTTCTGTAACTGCTGTACTTCATATTCTATTCCCACATTGCTTGCAGTCTTTCTTTTATAATGCCGATGAGAGCTATTTCCTGGAGTATTATTTTCTTTTATCATGGAATTTCCCAACTCACGAAGTTTAATGCCCCTTTAATATCAACTCTAGGGGGTCCAGTTTGTTTTTGTTGCTTTTCTTCATTTTAAATAAAAGTTCAATCTTGTCACATCATTTAAGTTCAAATGCCATCAACTCTCAAATGAGGGAAGGTTAGAAAACTGTTGTTTATTACACACCTCACCACTCCTTGGGACTGTGCCGGATGTATTCCAGATATCAACTCATAGAATCCTCATGCTAGCCCTGGGGTGTGGAGGCGAAAATGAGATGTAAGGAGGGGTCCTAACAAATTTGTCTGTGAGTGCCAAAGTGAAAATGATGCCTGTATATGAAAGCAAAGAAAAAAATTACATGGGGATTTGTGGATAAGGTGAGCGATTGCTGGTGGTGGAAGACCCAAATGTTTTATTCCCTCACCCATTTACAACGGAGAACTTGTGGACGGCCACCATTTGAAGATGATGAATGATAGGCCTGCTTACGCATGCAAGCAGCTTTAAACACCACTATTCAGTTTAAATCTAACCCAGCCCTGCCGTCTACCTGAGAGCACAGGCATCAGGTTGGTGGCTGCCTCCTGATTGCTCCTACCTAGAAGCTTGGCAGTGAATCGCGTGGCCTCCACCCAGGAAGCTCAGGCTACCGAGAGCAAACGATACTGCTTCGGGGGTCAGTGCACCATGGTGTTCTAAATAAATATCCGCTACTGAGTTTTTATATCTTGTTATGTCTACTCAGATTCTCCTCTAGGCATGGCCACAAGAAAAAAAAGTAATGTCAAAAGAGGTATTTATAGACATTCTCCGTTCATCCTTTCATTCACTCACAAATATTCAAGCTGACAGCAGATAGCAAGCATGCCTCTAGAGAAGAGCTGCAGCGGCAAGCTGAGCCCCCTGTATCCAAATAGTCTACACTCTGTGTCGGTGATTTTTGGAATTGTTCTCATTGGAGTGTTCAAGGTTTCAACACCTCCTCACCGCTTTTTATTTCTAAATCATGTGATTAAAATATATACCAAGTGGATATAAGAATGAACATAAATGGAGCTATATCTGTGGGATGGAAAGTTATGCAGTCATGGAGAGTTGTCAGAATTTTCTAATAACATTTGGATTTGCACTCATTGAGTTAAAATATAAAGCAAAATTATATACACATGTCTATTCATATATGAAACATAATCATGCATGAAACTTGTATAAAAGGAAACTTCATGAGATAAATCATACAAAATTATCAACGAAGGTTTTCTCTAGGATGGATAAATATATCATTTGTGGTAGTTTTTAAAAAAAATGTTGAAAATTACCCAAATAATTATGTATCTGTTTTTTGCAAAGAAGGACATATCCATTATAAAAATCCATTCTATTCTACTCTTTTGGTAGCCTGTGCCACTGCCACTGTTCTTAATGAAACCCACCACATTATTAAGCATATTTTAGTTAGATGGATATGCAGGCATCATTATCAGACTGATGAAAATTTGAAAATTTTTGTGGTCAAAGCACAGAAAAGGCAGCATTATCAGAAGCAATGTCAATAAATGACTTTTGGGGGGCAAATGTGTAAATTTCATTATTTTTCAAGAAGGTAAGTAATCTTCAGATGAGATACAGGCAACATTTAGACCAGTTCCTTAAGAGTATGACATAAGCAGCGTTGCAACTCATCAACCTCCTGAGAAGGATGGGAGAGGAGACAATTTCTTCCACTGTGAACTTGGCAGAGCTCACCAACCCAGAACATACTTGACAACAAGCTGAATGCAAATAGAGCATACCGGATCTGAGGACTACCATGATTTGTACGCTGGTTCTACATCAGACACTTAAGAGCAAGTTATTGGGAGCGGTGGAGCATCCCCTTCCTCCCATCAGACATAATAGTTTAACAGTGAGTGGGCATGATTTCAGAGATTTCCTTAAGATGGGGAAAGAATTGACCTTGTGCTAAGTAATAAAGGAGATAATTATGGAGCAAAGCAGCAAAGCAGGCTTAAGGACAACTTAGTGACCCTGCAAACATCAGGTTCCAGTCTCTTGTGATAGGAAACAGAATTCCTGAGATTGGACCAAACACCAGGCACCCTTCAGTTCCTTAAGCTAGGCTGTTACAGATAAGCCCAGTGATGGAAATGGCAGCTTTCCAAAGGATCATACACAAAGCCATTTGGAAGCACTGCAAGAGAAAGAGGGAGGGATGTGAGTGGTAAAGTACTTCAAGCGTCTTCAGAGTTTTAAACTTGCAACGCATGATTCAAATACAAGCTGGGTGCGGTGGTGCACACCTGCAATCCCAGGGACTCCAGAGGTTGAGGCAGGAGGTTGCATGTTCAAAGACAGGCTCAGCAACTTAGCGTGGTCCTAAACAACCTAGGGAGACCCTGTCTCAAAATAACTATAAAAAATGCTGGGAATGTGACTCAGGGTTTAAGCACCTCTGAGTTCAATTCCTGGCACCCTCTCTCCAAAGAAGATAAAGTATGCAAACTTATTATTTCCAATGCTTCTCTTCTAATAATTTTAGAGATAGTTTAATTATTCTGGATTTTGAGGAAATGTTTGATTATAATATCTTTTTTTAAGAGAAAAGGACAGTGAGAGAGCAAGAAAGAATCAATTTTTATTTAGTTTTTCATGTGACTTTCCATGCTCCGATACTTCATTGTGTATGTGGTGCTGGGGTTCGAACCTGGGTCCTCACACATGCCAGGAAATCACCATAACTGCTGACACACCACTCAAGCCCCTGACCATAACATTTTGAAGGAAATATTTCTAACTTCATGATAAAATCAACAGTAATAACATTGCATGAGGTTTTTATGAGTTAATTCTTTCCGGTCTCACAATAACACTTTGAGGTGCACATTATTGTAAAGAAAAGTGGCATTCAGGGAGAGAACTTGAGCATCAACTCGAAGATCGTCACCTGAAAGCCTTCAGGTGAGATATGTAACCAGTGGCCTCTGGCTCTCAGCTATGTCACGCTGCTAGACACAGGTTTAAACATGTGCTTCAAGAACAGTAAATTCATTTTAAAATGCACCCGTGCATGTTAATCCTATGAATTTTCACACGTCAAAACACTTTTTTAAACTGACATTTTAATGTGAATTCTTAACTGCCTGATAGTTTAAGCTAATTGTAGACCAAGCATTGAGGAAATACTATCTGTCCTGGATATTTTATGAGATTTTGGTAGTCTCCTATAGCACAAAATCTTATTTAAATTCAAGTTCTAGCCAATGAAACAAAAGAAAGCTAATGCATTTACAGAAAATACTAGTCTTTCCTTTATAAAAAAAAAAACAAAACCAAATAAACATGATTAAAAGATTATTTAGGAGGATGTCAGTTATAATATTATTCTGAATTTAGAATCAGTAGCACAAGTTTGAAATTCAGCTTTTCTAAAACTGAGAATCCTCAGAAAATTCAGTTCAACTCCTTGAGCTTCGGCTTCCTCATTGGAGCTTGAAGGTGACCACAGCCAACTTAGAGGACTGTTATAGGTAAAATATATAGCAGAATAAAGGACATGCAGTAGGTATAAAACTTGTATGGATGAAATAATCAGTACCAAGTTTAATTAGAGCTCCACTAAAACTTTCCCTGACTCTGCCTAAGTTTCGCTCACTCAACATGTCCTTGTTGACCTTCTGCATTTGCCAAGTGTCTCTGTCTGGCAGTGTTGCCATAACAAAATGCCACTTATCTGAGCCTTCACCTGATATGTATTCCATACAGGTCTGGGTGCTGAAAGCCCTAGATCAAGGTGTTAGTAGCTTGGGCCTCTCCTGAGTCCTCTACGCATGGCTTGCAGACAGCTCTCTTTACCCTGTGTCCTTACTCTGTCTTTCCTCTGTCTACCTGCATCCCTTATCTCTCTCTCTCTCTCTCTCCCTCCCTCTATCTCTCTCTCTTTGGTCAGAACTGCAGTTGTATTGGATTAAGGCCCATTCATATGAACTCATTTATTTGACCTTGTCCCTTTAGAAGTCTTGAAGTCCTATTTCAACTGTTTACCCTATGAGTTGTTAAGAGAGTAGAACTTCAACAAGCTAGTCTACCAGGGTAGGGGTAGAGGTAAATTAAGCCCATAAATTAACCATTAGAATACAGAATTTAATAAAGCTATATTCAAAATAGATGATTTCCTGCCCTCATGGAATTTCAGTCTGGATAAGGTGTGTATGTACTAAAAGGATACAATAATAAAAGGTGATGAATAACTTGAGGAAATCACTAGGTCAGTGAAGGCGGAGTGTTTGGCTGTTTTATCCAGATTTGGAGTTAAAAAAAAAAAGATAACTATGGAATTTCTTCTAAACTAAAAACTGAAGCTGGGCATGGTGGCTGAGGCAGGTAGATCTCAAGTTCAAAGACATCTCTAGCAATTTAGTGAGGTCCTAAGGAACTTAGCAAAATCCTGTCTCAAAATATAAACAATAAAAAAGGCTGGAAATGTGGCTTGGTGGTTAAGCGCACCTGGGTTTAATCCCTGACACACAGCACCTCTTCCCTCAAAATAAAGAAAACTGGTAAAGAAGCTGGCTATGCAAGGTCAAAAAGGGAAGCAAATCATATTCCATTGCAGTTGGCACTGTTGGCAACACCCTCAAGTTGAGAAGATGTGTTCAGGGAATTTCACAGGAGACTGCAGGGCGGTCAGGGAGAGAGGAAAGGGAGTGGAGAAGAGTATGCAGAGGTAAGCAAACATGGGCTGTCCCAATGGGCCTTTCAAGCTAAATCAGGGCTTGTAAGAACTAAGAACCCTGTAAAAATGTATTAGATAAGAGAAAGATATCAACAAGTTTGTGTTTTAGAAAGATTTTTTTTATTAAGAGTATATAGAGATACAAATGAGAGGGAAACATTATCAAACCATCAATAATATATATATATGTATATATATATACATATATATATATACATATATATATATAGTTATCCAGGGGTAATGAGATTTGTGATACAGGAAATGGAATGGCTAGAATCAAAAGATAAACCAGAGGTGCCAGTTACGTAATTTTCCCAATATTTCAGTTGAGATGGCTTGGATCAGGGAAATATCAAAAGGAATTGAAACAAAATCTTGTCAAATTTGTGAGCTGCTTGGGGATAGAGTTCAAACTTGGATTAGATGAGGAGGGAGGAGAGAGGACGGAGGAGTGTGAGATGTCTGCCAAGCTTTTTCCTTGAGTATATGAGCAGGTGGTGGTTTATTGCTTGGAAGAAAAAACTGAAATGAATATCAAGTTTGGGGGAGAAAGGGTGAGCTCTTCAGATGGACATATAAGTGGAAATTTCAAAGAAGCTACAGGCTCCATGGTCAGCTTCTGCCCTTGTTGCTTGCATTTTACCAGTGACTTAAACCAACCACACCATTAGCATCTATAAGGTAAAATGAATGCTATGTATTGTGTCAATCCTTTGCATTTAAAAAACAATTCATAAAATAACATGAATAACTTGTAGCTTTATTTGATCTCCTTCTGAGGAATTATGGATCATAAGATGTAACTGGATTGGCCCTTTTGTCCTTTTTTAATTATTTTATAACTGAATTTACAGATAACAGTTCATTTCAGCCTAAAATACACCATGGGCAGTGCAGTTACTAAATTGTTTATATCCATCCATGAAAGAGACGAGACATGAAAATTTATGTAGGGTAACCTCGTTTGTTGTTAAGGCACTTGAACAAGAGCCACAGTCATAATTTTAGAAACACACACACACACATAAAAATAATTCATTTAAGAACATAATTTTACTCATTAACACAACAAATACAAAGAAATCTGATTTGAAATAAATAGTCGAAGAATTGTAAGTGATGTTTCTTAAAAGATAAAAAAAGGTCAATACACAAGGGAGGGATAAGGGAGGGTAATTGGGGGGGGGGCACTCCTGGGGATAATTGCAACATCCAGAATATATACACATTTTATACACATTTTATATTATTTTGTTAAAATCTTGTAAGGTTGATCAAAAATAAAAAAATTTAAAAAATAAAAAAAAATAAAAAGTACTCGAAATCACTAATTATTATGGAAATAGACATCAAAACCATTGTGAGACATCCCTTCATACCATTTTGAGGGTTATCATTAAAAGAAAAGAATGGAAAATGACTTGTTGGCAAGGATGTGAGGAAATCTGCATCCTTATGCATTGTTGGTGGCAATGTAAAATGAGACAGTGGCTGAGGACAATGGGGTGGCAGTCCCTTGAGAAATTAAATACAAATTTACAGCATTTCTGGAGTTCCATTGCTGCAAATGTTATGGCTTAGACCTGGAATTTCCTTCTGCATCCAAGTAGCTAAAAGATAGCAACAACAGAAATGTTCATCATCAAACAAATAGATGAACAAAATACGGTGCACACATACAGTGAACTATTATTCGGCCTGAAAAATATCTGAAGCTTTGACATATGCTAGAAAATAGAGGAACCTTGAAGAGACTATACTAAGGGATATAAGCTAGTCACAAAAGGACCACAGAGTGTCTGATATCCCTTATGTGAGCTACATAGAGTAGTTAAACTCATAGAGACAAAGAGTAGAAAGATGAATTTCAGGAGCTGAAAAGAAGGAAGAATGAGGAGCTCTTTATTAGTACAGAGTTTCAGTTTTGCAAAAATAAAAACATTCTGGAGATGGATCATGGTGATGGCTACACACCAATGTGAGTATTCTTAGAGTCACCAACCTCTACACTTAAAATGATTAAAAAGCTAAACTTTATTTTACATATGGTTCTCCAGAATTAAAAAGAAAAGAAAATTAAAATATACTTTTATAGTACTTCTTCAACTTTCAGATTAAATTAAAAGCTAAACTCCATTTGGCACAGGGCAAATGTCTGATCTCTATACTCCATAATAAAACTAGAAATTATGAACTCTATCAATATCTAAAGTGATCACATTAGCATAAAAATTGCTTATGTGACAGGTATGTATCAAAATCAGGTATATGCAACAAATGTCAACTTTCCACCATAAATGGGGAACTCTGAACCCTGAGACATTCCTCTTGTCCCCACAAGAGGACATACAATAATTAGAACCTCAGATTAGAACTTACTAGGACTTGAATACATACAAAAATAAAGAATAAAATCATATAAACAATATTGTTATAAGTCTATAACTCAAATAAATATTTCAAAAGACATTTAGTAAAAGCCCCTGGGTAATGAGTTCCAATATATCAAAGTAGGAATAAACACATATGTTCACACTGTCTTGAAGAATAATGCAAATAAATTATTACAAAATGAGAAAAAGATTGATTGAATTGATACTCTTCAGAGCTGCTGTTTTTTTTTTTTTTTTGGTTAATTTCATTTATTACTTGAAGTTGCTCAAAATGCCTTGAACGTCTGTTTAATATTAGCTTGTTGTATATTGTCATAAATGTTTTAAAGTTTGGTTATTGCTTTATTCAGATCCATAACCTTGCTTTAATAACCCACATATATTCACATCCACTTAGTAGCACATTACATAGTGTCATTAAGTTGCACAATGAGTACAATTGCTTTACTTTTAACTAATTCTCTTCTAGGTCTAAGCCATCAGAAAACAACGTTCTCTCACTGCCTAACATCCAAAAGCCCACTGGCGTTAGATCCAATGAAGTGAGTGTCTCTGTGTCTTTTCCAACACCTTAATTATTTATCATTTAGCTATAGGCTGGTTGTGATTGTTTTCTAGAGACATTCTGTCAATATGACTTGAACAAAAAAAAAATCAGAGTTCTCAGCTCACTTTTAGTTACAGAAGGCTAAATGTCCAACGGCTGATGGGAGTTCCAAGGAGATTCATATCCTAATTAGGGCATATATAGGATATCTTAATGCACATTTGCACTTTAAAAACAAAACTCATCTCTAAATTAGATGCTTAAAAATCTTTGGATTTACTCCTTTGCCCTATCTCCTGCCTCTAACTGTACCCTTTTTCACAAATCCTTACCATATCCTCAAGAGACCAAAGTGAAAACATAATGTGAAACTTGAATGATTGTTCTGTCTTAGTAGTAGCTGGAGATTAGAATAGGAATGAACAGATCTTCAAACTATTGACAAAATGTTATTTTGGGAACATCGGTCACTTTGGATTACAGTGATGCCCCTCCCAGCTTCCCAAAGACTACACCTTACTACTCTTGAGAGTTTTACAAACACCCACCTCTACAATTGAATTGAAATAAATTTGTTCTTTATTACTTATGCAAAAGTAATCTTTAAGTATACCTTGTTTCCATGAAAGACACAAAATGTCCACATAAGAATCCAGAACAGATGTTCTGTGAATTGAAAGAGTAAAATAAGTGTATGGGTGAATTCCTTGCCTATTTTATCAGGTGAAGTAACCCAGTTTGATATTCCAAGGGCCTGTGCAGGTGTATGTGACGTCTGACAATTTTACATTCTCAGTCCTGTTTCCATTACCTATAAAAGTTAAGTCTAGCCAGGCAAGGTGAAGCACAGCTGTAATCCCAGCAGATCTGGAAGCTGAGGCAGGAGGATCGCAAGTTCAAAGCTAGCCACAGCAATTTTGCAAGACAATAAACAACTGAGTGAGACTCTGTCTCAAAATTTAAAAAAAAGGGGGGGGGAGGTGCTGGATATGTAGCTCAGTGGTTAAGTGCCCTTGTTACCAAAAAAAAAAAAAAAAATCTATAAGCATATCCACAAAATTTTTCTTCCATACAGTGCTATTTATGAAATTTTATTTGTACAAGATATAAACTGAGCTCCCAACCAGGTAACTGCTAATCTAGCTCCAGAGCCCATCAAATCCAAACGCATAGAAATGTCTCTGTAAGAAACCAGAAGGACTGGGTTTGAAAGGTTCCAGTAAGCTGAACGCTTGGAGCTGTCTGGAGGGTCCTACACCTGGAGAAGGCATCTCTATGCCTTCCTATAATACGTTACCCTAAGCATCACTTCCTTCTAGTGGCACAACTGTATTGGTAATATACATTATAATAAACTAATAAATGTTAAGTTTCTGTTTCCTAGAGTTCTGTGAGCCACTTTAACAAATTAGTGGAACCCAAGGAATGGTTCTGGGAACCCTGATTTATTACCATTAGTTAAAATCCCAGGTCATAATCCATTCTTGTGAAGGGTCCCTGAAGTGAACTATGCCCTGGGGGAATCTCACTGTGTCCCCTAGAGTGAAAATTGAATTAAATTACATGGCACTTGGTTGGTATTTCTAGGAGAATCTATCATAGAATACATTGATGATTGGTGGGGAGAAATCCCCAAACATTTTAGTGATCAGGACCACAGACATGTCTATTGAGGAAAATGGATTGCTTTATTTAAGAGTTTGACTTGACAATTTTATATCAACCCTCTCCCAGATTGCTAGGATGGTAGAACATTTCTTTCAAGTTCTTTCCACTTTACTCAAAAATGGCAGATGTCTCATTTTGTCACAATCTCAGGCCCACGGTGACCATGACATTCACAAATGATCTCTTTAATTAAAAGGGATGTTTTTACTTTTGTCTTGAAAGATGTCAACTTCTATGGGTCCTACCCTTATTCATGAAATTTATCTGTTTAAATTATCAACATAATCTTATTATTCTTCAGAAAGTTCCATGGCTACTACTAAATCACTTCTTCAATGTCTTCCAAACTTTGTTTAGGGAGGACCCTCAGGAAATACCAGCCAGAAAAGTGGAGTTAAGCTTAGTCCTGCTCATCCTGCGACTCTCAAGGCCCTATTGGTGACCCCTTTAGTGTCTTTTCATTAATCTATTTTTCTTGGTTGGTTGGTTCTGCACATCTGTGAAAAATTTGTATATGACCCAAACCAAGGTACATTGTATTTACCCCTTAGCCTCTTTTTTAAGACAGAGAGCCCTTGGAAGGCTGATATCATGCCTGTTTTTTTTCTTTTAATCTGTTTATTTCAGTTCCCAGTGACCAGCATTTGTCAGGATACATAGTAGATGCTAGTGCATGATGGTGGAATAGAAATATAAAATAAGTTCTTTTTAGGTTTTTTCTCATTTAATGTATTATTATTGTTCTTTTCATTTCCAAAAGACAATATAACAAGCAAAACAAATACATCCCCATAAATAAAATTCAGACAAATACATGGTTGTTGTTTGAAACAAAAATAGAAAAATTATATCAAAAAGCATTGGAAATCTTTGAAAGGAATTGACAATATTTCAAGATTCTCTACATTAGCAAGGTTATTTGCTTTGTCTTTGAAAGTCTTTAGATAATAGGTGTAGGATATGCTTTCAGCTCAACAATTCCCTACTACTTTGAAATAAAATCAAAAGATTCATCTTCCAAGAAAGCCAGTTACTTGAAATTGAGATTCTTCCCCACAGGATTCTGTGTCGTACAAATCTAAGATTTGGATATGTAATAGTATATGTCTATCTGTCTTTTCATGGAAATTTCAGAGTAGTGTAGTGACTATCCTTCAGGTGTGAGTAATCTATCTACTCCTGCAAAGGTATTTCTTCCTAGTTGATCATTATCTACTAATTCTTAAAGACTTCCTTACTCAACTCTGTCATTTTGACATGATGGCTGAGAAAGTCAACATAAGGGAGAAAAGATTTATTTTTGGCTTATGGTTTCTGATGTTTCAGTTTGTGGTCACTGGATTCTGGTGCCTTGGGCCTGGGTCCTGTGGTTGAGGCAGTACTTCATGATAAAAGCACATGGCAGAAGAAACTAATGAAGAAGAAAGGAAGGAACCAGCCAGGGTCCCAGGATCTCCTTCAGGGTCATTCCCCAATAACCTCACTTCCTTGCACTAAGCTCTGCCTCCTACAGGTTACATCACCTGGAAGTGGCTGCATGGGCTGGTGACCAAGTCTTGAGCATATGAACTTTGGAGGACATTTCATATCCTGACTACAACAAAACCCAGTTCAAAGGATGATTAATTAAACCACTTATTTTCAGTATGTCAAATACGCTCTGTTCACAGGCTTATCTGACATGGCCCTCTTCCCCCATTTTCATAATATGATCAAGGTGGTTTAAAATTATCCCTTAAACTTGTCCATCTTGTACTCAATACCTGAACCAGCCTGTTATGTTTTGTTTAAGGACCATTCAAGTAGGATACGTGGCTTCCCTTACTAATTTTTATGTAGAAATCAGAAAGTGAAATTGACTTTGTTTCCTACACCATTCCAGGAGTTTGACCACATGTGTGGATACATATCCACCACCAATGGGTGCAGACTATTCAGCTGCTTCACCCCAAGAAAGCTCTAAGTTATGCCTTCCTAGCTTTCTTCTTCCTCTAAACTTATCCTGTGGACACCACTAAGCTGTATTCAACTGTATGCTATAGGTCTTGTTTTGTTTTGTTTTGTTTTGTTTTTTGTTTTTTTTTTTTGGATTGCAATCGGATTTTATTTTTTTAAATTTTTTTGGCTTTTTTTTAACTCATTCAAGATAGTCTTACATTTAGGAGGGAATTGTTGCCATACAATCATGAACAAATGCATAATGCCAGCAGATATGCTATTGTCTTTGTAAACAGGTCATCTGAAAGGAACCAAAAACTATGTAACCTTTTCGTTTCACCCAGAGTAATCTCATTGAGACACAATGTATCTTGAGTATAGGGTGCCTCTCAGTGTCATGTGTATTATAGCCCAGATTTCTTGCTTGCTTGCTTGTTTTTGAGCCATTTTCCACTTTATGTATATCACAGCTCATCTGCCTGCCTGTTAATGGATATCTGGTTTGTTCCTGGGTTTTGTTAATTGCAAACAGCGTTGCTATTAATTTTTACACATAGGTTGTTATATTTACCTTTCTCTAGGATGAATGCCACGAAGTGGGATATAGATTTTCCTGATGTTTGGGTATTCCTTTGCATACCTTTTCTTTTCTTTTCTCCACATTTTTGGGTGCATTATAGATGTACATATTCATGGAGTTTGTTGGTGCACATTTGTGTATGCACACAACATAAAAAGATAATTTGGCCACTATCTCACCCTAACATTTCCCCACTTCCCTACCTCCTGCCCTTTTGTCCCTTCACTCTACTGATCTCCCTTCGATTTTTAAGAACTCCACCCCCATCTTTGTTTTCCATTTTCCTCTCTAGCTTCCAAATATGAGAGAAAGCATGTGAACCTTAACCTTCGGAGTTGGACTTACTCAACTTAACATAACTATCTCTAGAAACATATTTTTTCCTGCAAATGCTATAATTTCATTTTTCTTTATGGCTGAATAAATTCCATGGTGTTCCATAGTTTAACTATTGTGCATTATGGCACTATAAACACGGGTATGCATGTATCACTGTAGTATTCTTCTAAAGATTAAAACAAATCAACAATGTTAAAGCTTCTGTGGAATACTGCAACATGAAAAGAGAAACTAATCTAGAACCTCAAGTAGAAATGGAAGCATAGATTTCAATGGCAAATAAAAACCAGGACAATTGGACAAAATGCATTTTATTTTGCAAAACTAGAAATGAGCCTAATGAAACAACATATGATACAACAGTGAACTTGGATATGGTTTTGGAAGAAGTCATGTCAATTCAACCAACATCAATGCAAAATGACCAAAATTTTTCTGTCTGGAAAATTTATTATGAAAAAAATTAAGATTGAGACTATGGGATAGAATGATTAAGCTTTGTGTGTGTTAGAACTTCATTTTTAAAGATGTAAACATTAAATATCAATTTTCCTATATTTAAATGTAAATTAATATATGTGGTATTGTCACTGTTCACTTTTTTAAAGCTTTCTGCTATCAAATATCTATATAAAGCAGAGTTCCTCTTCCTATTTAAATATATAATTTATAGCATATTGATGCCAATGAACCATGCAGACATTTAACATCATTGCTTACAAAATTACCATGAAATATTTCATGCAGTTTTCTCCCCCCAAATTCACTCTTTTTAGCTGCTTGCTATATTATTGTAATAAAAAATCTTAAAAACAGAAAATATGGGGCTGGAACAGTAGCTCCGTGGTTATGTCACTTGCCTGGCATCATGCACGAGTACACAAGTTCAAGCCCCAGCACCCATGTACAAAACTAAGTGTCAGAGCAACAAATGTCATGTGAAAAACTCAGTAAAAATTGATTCTCTCTCTCTCTCTCTCTCTCTACCTATCTCTCTCTCTCTCTCTCTCTCACTGTCTTTCCCTCTTAGGAATTCCTGAGAATTTTTATTTCCTGATATCCAATTTTAATGGTTAATATGAGACTTTGCAATCACCAAGCTTCTCTGTAGTATTCCAAGGACCTAACGGAGCAGAGTATGGAAATATTCAAACTTGGTGTTTACAAACTCTTATATATTTGAGATTTACAGTCTGAATTCTAACTTCATGTGCACAGTCAGTAAGAAAGCACTCCAATGTAAACATGTTTTTATTTTTATATTGGAAAGCATCATCTTTAATTCAGGGCAGCTTTCCATTTTGTGGCTTTTGAGGTTTGTTTCTGCTGAGTGTTAGAATTACAAAGGTGAGAGACTATTTATTTACATTATGTCCAATTTGTCTAATAGAAGTCTGACAGTTGTAATAAGTCTGTTGAGCCTTAGAGATTTTAAAAAGAAACAAAACAGAACAAAACAAAACTTTCATTCTGACAGATCTATAGCACTGGGAAATCCTGCCTTGATTTCTGAACCTGATTTGTTGGGTTTTCACGTAACGTATGGAAAACCTACTTTATATAAAAGGAGATTTAAGAGCAAGGGTTGATGCAGAAGCTCTATCAAGGGAAATGTGTGAAGCCAGTGAACATAAGGAAAGTGAAATGTGCTTAAGTTTTCGGTTAAATATTTGCTCCTGTTTAGTAGCTTGGTGAATGCATATCTTTTCCTAATTCACCTGAACTCTGGTTTAGGATCCAGCTGAGTGTGAATTCTCTTCAAAGATGCTGAATATCTACTACCTGAAAAACAGTAAATTGGAAGGGACGTGAAACCTGATGTTTGTCTTTAACATCCAAATTTCTTTCTTTCTCCTGCACACACCATTTCCTGCCTCCACCATTTAAAGAATAAGAAACTATAGAATGCACAATTAGAAATCAAGAGAAGAATCAGTTCTCTGTTCTTTGGTTCCATGAAGAAACTTTGAAGAGATGATACCACTCCAATGATAAGATGCTCCAAAAGAGGGCAACTATCTCTTGGAGACCATTATTTCAATGTATTTGAATATCTACCCAGAAATGGGAATGGTAGATCAGTGGTAATTCTACTTTCAACCTATCAAGGATACCCCATACTCTTTTGGTAGCCTTTTACATTCCCACCAGGAGTGTGCAAATGTTTTGAATTCTCCGTGTTCCCAGTTCTTGTTGTCTCCTCTCATGTTTTTGATAGTACCTTTCCTAATAGGCATTAGAAAATACCTAGTGTGACTATAATTCACATCTCCCTGAACAAGGGTGAAGTTCATCTCCTTTATCTAGACCTGTTGATTGTTTCTATGTCTTTCTAGATACTCATATTTATTTTAGTTTCATTCACAGTAGCCAAGATATGCAAACAAATTCGATGTTCGCTTACAGATGAAGAGATCAGAAAATGTGGGCAACGCATTCCATGGAATATCATACAGACTTCAAAAAGAAGGACATCCTGCCACGTGTAACAACATAGATGACTCCTGAGGATAGTATACCAAGTGAACAAAGCCATTCATGGAAGGACAAATGCTCCACAATTCCATTTATGTGAAATAAGTAGATCAGTCAATTTCACAGAAGCAGAGAACAGAATATCAGTTGTCAAGGCCTGTGGGAAAAGGGGGATGGGAAGTTGCTACTGAATGAATATGAAATTTTAGGTAATACAAAACAAGTGTTCCAGAAATGTGCTGAGCCACATTGTACAGATATTTACTATGGCTGTTTTGCACACATAAATTTGTTAAAAAAGCAGATCTCATATTAAGTACTCTTCCTACAACTAAAAAATACAAAAAGAAAAGGAAGGGGATATAAACAAGAGGAAATAATCCAAAAGATGTCTGCATGCAGCTTGAGCACCTTGAAACTAGAGTGTCTGGAGTGGTTTATGGGTGTGATAGAAGAGAACAGAGGAAGTACAAATTTCCTATGTAATATTCCAACATGATAAGGATCCATTGATGCACTTTATGATGATTAATATCATTTAAATTTTAAATGGGTGTGGGGAAGTGGATATATGCATACTATATAACAGGTAAAATGCTCTGGTGTGCTATTGCACAATGGGGATATATATGTGTGTGTGTATATATATATAATTATGTGTATATATATTATATATATAATTATATGTATATATAATAAAGACAAAAACAAAACAAAAATAATGGAAGAAATATTTCTCAGATTAAAGAAGAAAATGTTTAAACAATAGAATCTATGAATGACTTATCTTTTAATCATTCCACCAAGGCATGAAACTTTTAATGGGTCTAGAACAAATAGAAATTTTTAAAATACTCCAAATATATGCTAATAACTTTATATTTATATTGTTTGCTTATATCATGTCAATATCTATAGTTTGATTATTTTTTTCCAGTTTTTTATGTATTTTTGATGAACAAAAATTTTGAGTTAGCTTTATTGAAATTTTTATTTTTTTATTTCTCATGTTATTTATTTTGTTCTATTTACACTATATAGCATAGTATATATTTGTATAATGAAGCATATTATATAAATATTTTCCTATACATTTTCCTGCATAATATTTAATGTTTACATATTTTTCTAACTTTTAGATTATTTATAGAAAGTATTTGGTGCTTTTTTTCCCATATAAATAAATATTTCATATTTGTGAATTCTCTCTTAAACAAAATAAAAAAAAATCTCATATTCTATGAACCTCACTGAAATTTTGAGATTTTGTTTGGAATTATGTTAAATGTATAAATAAATAGATACTTTTGATTACTGTATTTTTTGGAGTCATTGTTTTATACTAGTTTTGAGTATACTGCGTAATTTTTCTCTGCTTCTATAAGGGTTATATCAGTTTAAAACCACAATCAACAATGTAGCATACTCTTTACCCCTGAGAATCCAATAATACTTGTGCAATCATTTAATTCTGGAAAATTCACAATCCAAGCATTTATATCACTTGTAGGGGCAGGTGGAAGAGTCAAGAGCCTGGGGGGTGAGTAATGTGGGGGTAATTCTAGTTTAAGAACATATGCGTAACACATGATGTGTTGTATGTATTTATGATTGATTGTACAATGATTCAACTCCTCAATAACAACTTTAAAAAGATAAAATGTACTTAATTTGCCATGAAAAAAAAATAACACATACACCATCCTATTCCCTCTCCTCTTTAAAACAGGAGCAACACAATGTGTGGACTAGACCCTGGTCTCTTCTCTTGTAGTTCTGTCAATGTAGTCCCTTCTAATTCCTTGGGACTTACATTTTTATCACATCAAGCAAGAGGCTTTCTCTGGCTGCCCATTTGCATGCATTTTTCTCTGCCCCTTCTACATACATCTGTTATTCAAGGCTTAGCTTTTGATAACATTCACAGCACAGTATTTGTGATCAGTGATTTATGCTCTTTGGCCCTAATTTGCATTGGAAGGGGAAGCTCTTCTCAAACATCTTCTAAATGTAGGTTAACTAGCTAAGATAAGTACATAAGTAGGTTAACTAGCTAAGATAAGTACACCCAAATTGAAATGGGTCTTGAAATGTATTTAGGAAATGACCCAGTAGAATAAAACTTAGGGAAAAATTATGTATGGGAGATGAAGTCCTCAGTCTCCAAGGGACCTGAGCAGAAGATCTGGAAAGGCCTGTCCCTCAATAGGATATTCAAAGCAGAACTAGGCTCATGGGATGTGGCCAAATGTAGCAAAAGTTTTCCATACTTTCTTGAACATCTACTTTCTTTCTTATGCTGTGAATATCTGTTTCATACTTTGCAAACATTACTTTTAATCCTTTGTCATAGACATAATTTCCTCCTCCCTTAGCTTTTCTCTGATGTTAAGTGACATACTACCTGTGCTTTACATTTTCCGCTGATATCTTATATTGATTGCTTTTTCATGACCAATGGTAAAGTACTATTTAGTAAACTACAACTTTGTAGGTTATATTATTCTCTACCCTCATCACAATTGCAATACAGATCAATAAGTTCTACTTAATGAAGGGTACTTTAACTTTGACAAAAACATTTTTGAATTTTCTGAATTATATTTTAAATGATAAGGCATGAAGATAATGAAATCTATTTATGCATTAGTTTAGGCACAGCGGTTGCTTTCCTCATAAACAAAAGTAAAAGAGAGAAAAAAAGTATAAGCCCTCACTGCTTCCCACGGGCTCTATGTACTTTGTACTTCATTTCACACACTTAATACTTTTCATCCTTGGTATTCTCTATAATTAGCTGAACAAGACACTTGAAATAATGCATTTTAATAAAAACAATTATATAAAAGTGCTTTTAATAAATAATTGGCAGCCTAATATAGTCTTTTGCAAACTGTGTTGCTGGAAATGCTGTTAAAGACACTCTGTGGTTTAAAAGCAGAAGTTCAAAAGATGGTGAATGACTGACTGTCAAATAGGTATTCTTGGTGAAATTTTTTAGAAAATACTGGTATGCAAGGTCCCGAAATAAGAACATATAGGGCAGTATTTATGAAAGTGTACCAAGCATATTATTTTTCTTATTTTAAAAAAATATGTAAAGCCCCATGTATTTGAATACCACATAATAAATATTTATCGTTTAGTTGTAGGTAGTTCGAAAATGAAATCTAAATTGTGCATATGTGTTTGTTTTTTTAAAGAGAGAGGGACAGTGAAGAGAGACAGAGAAAGAGAGAAACAACTTTATTTAGTTTTATCACATGGCCTTAGTTGCTCCAACACTCAGTTGTGTACGTGGTGCTGGGGTTTGAACCCGGGTCCTCGTGCTTGCCAGGCAAGCGCCAAAACCGCTGAGCCACCACTCCAGCCCCTGTGCATATGTGTTAAGTGAAAGCAAACTGATACCTCTTCACTCCATAATAATGAACTGTCCAATGTATTCTGAACATCAAAAAATAATATACAGCCTGCTTAACCAGATGGGCTTAGCACAGTCATGGGGAATTCAGAGCAAGTCACACACTGCCACATGCTCAACCTACAGCACCACTCACTGGGTACATGCAATCTCAACTTCCACATGAAATCAACTATTGTTCCTTCTGTAATTTTATTTTTACTCTTTGGCTCTGTTCCAGGCTTAAACTTCTGTAATGAACATAATGATTTCATATCTAAAATCATGTTTGTATATATTTAATAGCTTTAAATTGACTCAGGGTTTATTAATTTTCCCTCTTTAAAGAACATTTTTCTAGGGGCTAAAGCAGTGGCTTAATGGTTACCACACTTGCCTAGAATGCAGGAGGACTTGGATTCAAACACCAGCACCAAGTACACAACAAAATATTGTAGCAGCAAAAGCAACATGAAAAACAAA
The DNA here is from genome assembly GCA_004027875.1 of Aplodontia rufa. Lineage (NCBI taxonomy): Eukaryota > Metazoa > Chordata > Mammalia > Rodentia > Aplodontiidae > Aplodontia > Aplodontia rufa. Next base: position 101,681 of record PVKS010001139.1, read on the forward strand.
ATAAAATTGATTCTCTCTTTCTCTCTCTCTCATTGTCCCTCTACCTTAAAAAAAGAACAATTTTCTAATTCTAATTAATGATGTACATATATAAACCTTCAGTGCCTCAGTGATGTTTGAGTTTCAAAACTTTTGACTTAGAGCTAATAAGTCATTTGTATTATTAAAACTGATGTCAATGGGCTCGAACAGTGGCTCAGCAGTTATAACATTTCCCTTTCATGTCTAAGTACACAAGTTCAAACCCCAGCACTATGTATATAACAAAGGGTCTGAGGCAAGTCATATAAAAAACTAAATAAAAATCAATTCTCTCTTTCTGCCTCTCTAACTGTCCCCTGTTTCTAAAAAAAAAAAAAAGCTGATGTCAAATACAAAACTTAATTACTAATTATGATCCTGAAACAAACAAATCTCCCAAAAACTTACTCATCAAAAAACTCTGTATAATATTATAAAATTTTAAAAGAATAAATCGTTATGTTATTAAAACCCAAGTTTACATGTTCTAGTGCCTGACTATTACTAATACTTTAAAACCTTCCTCTGTGAATTTACAAACTATATTTGAATATTTAATATTTTGCTTGTAAATATTGCTATAGAATTAGACATTTTCAGAGACATCTGACCTATAAAAAAGGGTACACAGGCTTTCTGAAACAACATAGGGTGGACATATCTGCTCTCTCACTCAGATCTGTGATACTGGGGTAAACACTAGAAACATAAAGAAGAAAACTTCAAAAGACTTCTCCAAATTTTCTAGAAACAATGTAATTACTGAATGCTAACTTTATCCCTGTTCTAAGTACTCTCCTATACAAACTGAATGGTTATCACGAGAAAATTGTCCATTTCACATATTCTTCTATGGATTTTAATCCCAAATCTCTTTGCCCTGTGAAAAGCACAACAATAATATGTATAAGCTCTGTGTTAGCTTAACAGTATCATAAAAGCAAAATGTTTTTTGGGACTATATTCTCCTACCTTTCATGGGATAAATATAATTTTTCATTCCAGATCTTTTTTGCACGGATTTGATATTCAAATGAATATTAACATAGGTCACATACATTAACACAACACACTTGGGGAAAGTTGTGGGTAAAAACTCAAGAGAAAACATTTGAGGACAATGTACAAGTGAATTCATTGTCATAGAATATATATATTTTCCTTTCCACTTAGATCATAGATTTATCAAAACTAGAAAATTGTTGGCATAGTTTTCCAAGTAGTTCTTAATCTATGGTATGTTATTTATACAAAATAAGAAAATGAAGACCAAAGCATTGAATATTGCTAGATACCTAACCTCGTTGTGGGTGTGGTATCTTCAGGACCTTCTTTGTTTTTCTTGGATGGAATTAATCCATGCATTAGTTCAACATTCCACCCAATATTCTAAAGATGAAGGAGTAGTTCTGGACCCCTGAATATGCTCACTTCTTTGAACCATGTGCATATCTATTGAAACAAATCAACATTTTTTCATCTATTAATTGATATTAGTATTATGCTTGATTTATTTAAGCAGATGGAGGAACAAACAGAATAATTGTGTGTAAGTTGCTGTATTATTTTATGCACCTATGGTACTTTGTAATCAGAAGATTCCACCAAGTATCAATATGCTCAAAGTAACTGAAGTTCGGAAAGGCTAAATGAAATCACTAGCTATACAATACTTGAATGGTAGCGTGCATCTCGCTGCAGTCCTCCTTTTGAATACCGGGCTGTCCACTGTGACTTTATTACAGGTTCTCTGAGTCTCTCAGTCTCTTCTCTACCTTTTAAATTCATATTTAAAGTCTGCTTGATGAATTTAACTGAGATTCATTTCACTTCACTAAAAATATTTTTCACTGTTATTCATTAAAATCTTCCTTTCTCTCCTTTTGACTAAAACCTTTTCAGTTACAGGCAAACCTGATGCACATGGCCATGACCCATGGCTGATCATGGATGATGTAAACATTGACTTAAATTACAGAATCCTGTTCAAACCTGCTCCCCTAAGGACACTGACTTCTTTCTGAAGCTTCTGCCCTCCTGGGGAGAGGAGGTGGAGGTTGGACAGATTTGGAAGTTGCCCTGCAACAGCTCAGGTGAGGGCAGAGAAAGTAAACACCACTGCCTGCTGAATACAGGTGGTGACCAGTACAAGAAAAAAATTCAAGTAAGTGACGAAAACGTTAGACTTGAGATATTTGCCAATTTGATTGGCACCTATGCCTTGAGATGTTGGCATATGTCAGGCAGTGTATAAGAGAGATGATGATAGAAAAATCAGTGTGGCACTAGCACTGCTTAGGTACTAAGCAGATGCCACAGATTGCAGTAATTAAAGCCTTTTTAAACCTTAGACTCTGCATTGACTTGTAAATACCTACTGTAATGGTTAATTTTATGACTATGCCACAGGCTTCCCTCAGATGATTGAGACACCACCATGTTTCTGGGTGAAATTAAATCTATGAATGTGGGTGACACCCAATCAGTGAAAGTCTTTTTTTTTTTTTTTTAAAGAGAGAGGACAGTGAAAGAGAGAGAGAGAGAGAGAGAGAGAGAATCAATTTTTATTGAGTTTTTCACATGGCTTTCGTTGCTCTGACACTTAGCTGTGTACGTGGGTGCTGGGGTTTGAACCCGTGTACTTGCACATGCCAGGCAAGCACCTTAACCACTGAGCCACTGCTCCAGCCCCTAGTGAAAGTCTTAATAGAACAAAAAGACTAATCTTTCCATATGATACCTTATATCAGGAAACAGCTTTTTTTTTTTTTTTTTTTTTTTGTTACCAAGGACTGAACCCAGCGGTGCTAAACCATTATCTCCAGCCTTTTTATATTTTATTTTGAGACAGGGTTTCACTCAGTTGATTAGGTCCTCACTAAGTTCCCGAGATTTGCTTTGGACTTGCAATCCTCCTGCCTCAACCTCCCAAGTCACTGGGACTAGCGATGTCTACCACTTGTCAGGTGAGCTGCTTTTGAATTGGGACTTTTTCCTTTTTTCCTTTTCTCATTTTTATAGCCAAATGCACATAACATAAAATTGATTATCTCTATCATTTTTGTGTTAAGTGGTATTAAATTCCACCATAATGTTGTATAACTAGCATCCATCTCCACAATTATTTCCATCTTGTGAAAGTGAAATCTATACCCATTAAAAGACATCTCCCAGGGCTGGAGCAGTGGCCTCGGGGTTGCTGCACTTGCCCAACATGCATTAGTACGTTAGTACATGGGTTCAAACTAAATAAAAATGATTCTCTTTCTCTCTCTCTTACTCTCCTTCTCTCTTAAAAAAAATCTCCCTATTCTCCCTTCTTAGCCACCTCCAGCCCCTCTTTCAAACCTGACTATTATCTGTCTCTATGAACTTTGTAACAGAGACTCAGAAGTTGCTTATGCTGAAAGCGTGGACTTTTCACTGGGGCCTGAAGATGTATCCTTTGTTACTTGAAATTTGGGTTAGAATCTTGCCCAATTCTGCATATAAACATGTTCATCTCTTAAGGGACCTATGTCTAGAAATGGCTAATATAAAGTTGATTAGTCATAAATTGACTTACCCCTCCCATCTGCCTTGTAGTCTGAAGAGAACAAGATAACTGTAGCTAAGATGTTTTAAACATTCCAGGAACAGCAAACCTTGCAGGCAGATGGTCCATGCCGAGACTGGTCCCCCAAACTGGAAAGATTCCTGTCTGAGTGAACAGAGGCTGACCTCCTGGGCAGAAGCAATCATTTCATAATGAGAACTTCATAGCCCTCTTGAGCATAATGAACTCCCCAGAGCCAACAGGATCTTGCAGAAGCAGATAGGAGAAAATGGTCAACCAGACCACCCGTTGAGAATGCCTGCTTACCTAGACATTCTTCTTCCCCCAACACTCTCTTTAGCTCCTTCCCTTATATATTCCTGGAGCTTTTGTCAGGACCCCCCAAACAGGGTATAGGATGCTGGTCCCTTTGCTTCTCAGCGTGGCCACACTTAGTAATAAATTATTTTCAATTTCACCATATATTTTTTGCTTGCTATTTGGGGTGAGTGGCAAGATCCAGTCTGTGGAGAACCTGTGCACCACCAGAAGTCACATCTAGGGCTGTACTAACAATCTGACATCTCTGGATAGACCACATAAATGGAACCATGATATCTGTCTCTTTGCCATTGGCTTGTTCACTTAGCACAATGTCTTCCTGATTCATCTATGTTGTAGTATGCATCAGAATTTGCAATTCATTTGTGATTTCAGATTAAAAAATGTAGCAATGTTGTGTTTCTTATACACTCTGCCAATCTCTTTCTTTTGATTAAAGAGAAATGTCCACTCATATTTGAAGCAGTTAATGAGGAGGGACTTTTGATTATATTTTGCTATTTCTATGTCATACAACTTTTCATTTTTTTTTAATTTGACATGGTCCACAATTTCATGTTCTGTGAAGACTATGTGCATTTTTTATTTTTCTTTCTTTTTTTTTTCTAAAAAGTTGGGTATTTGAATCAAATCATATGGTAACTGTTAAATTTTAGTAAGAGCTCATTGCCTTCAAGGCTTTGAACCAAAGGGCAATTTTCTCTTGGTTTCGAACAGAAACAAGCAAACGTTAAGAAAATACTAAGATATAACATTGAATAGACACTTTCTTCTTGATGCAATCAGCATGGCTTAAATAATTAAAGGAGAAGAGACCGCTTGTAGCTGGAATCAGTGATAAAGAGGTATACTTTTAAAGATATTCTCCTAACCTAGCAATGCTAATGTGCACTGCATTCTTGGAAATATCATTGGATATTTCATCTTTTGTGGTGAATTATACTTTTTGATCATTCCAACCCCCACACCAGTATTACAGCAGAGAAGAGCTTTCTTGGGCAAACACTGTTCTGTTGTGAATAACTATAGTTTCTAGATTAAGAGTGTTGAATAAATTATTGGTGTTTTAGATTCTCCTGCACATGTTTTAAAATGTCACTCTTTGAACCCCTCCTGAATCAAATGGAATAATGTTAAAATTGACTAAGACCTTGACAGATACAAATTCTTTAAAAAACAAAATGTTGAAGATGGTTTCAGGAAAGGCACTTGCATCTACTCAGGAAAGGATGAAACCTGGTTTTCAAGAGTGGACATGGGCAGGAGACGCCAACTCATCTGGTCTGTGACCTTTTAATGACTCAAGTTCCAAATACCATGTGCAAACCCAGATGGCTCCTCCTGAAAAGAAACATGTGACTTTCAAAGGGGCCTGTTGACTCTTTGTGCTTGTGATACGGCATCTAAAAACTCCCATATCTTGCCATCCAATCAACAAGCAACTTCTCCCCTTTCCCTACATAGAGAGTTTTCCGCTACTTACTAATAAGGGAGGTAGATTAGAGCTTTTACCAGTTCTTCACCTCCTTACCAGTTGACCACAAGATAAACATTTTTCTTTTTGCAAAAACCATATGCCACAGTATTGGCTTCTAGGAGTATGTAGTGAGTCCTTGCTTGATATCAACTTCTAGAAATAGGATCTAGAAACTGATATTAAAAAAAAAGTATCTTGTAGGGCCTGGAGTGGTTGCTCAGTGGTTATGGGCTTGCCTGGCATACACAGGGATGCAGGTTTGAACTCCAGTACCACATACCACATTCACAATGAAGTGTCAAAACAATGAAAGCCACATGAAAAATTAAATAAAATTGATTATTTCTCTCTCTCTCTCTCTCTCTCTCTCTCTCTCATTGTCCTTCTCCCTTAAAAAAACAGTTATCTTGTATCAGGTCATATACCAACCTGAACTTAGACAGGCACCCTAAATCCAGTAACCCAGGGTCTATTGCTACAAAATCTAGCATTGACCAAGAAATATTGCCTGGTTGAACCAGTTTTGAGAAGAGAAGAGAAGTTCAAAGAAATCATGAATATTTTGCATTAAAAAGCATGTCTATTATCATGTGTCAAATCCAGATAAGTTGTAATGTTATACAACCTAATACATTTTTAGAAATATTTTGGGAAGGGGAGGGGAGGGATAAGGGTGAGTAATGGGGGGCACTCTTAGGGGTAAATCTAATCTCCAGAATCTATATACGTAAAAACTTATATGATTTTTCAACAAATAAATTCTCAATTAAAAAAGTATACAATCAGAAGGGAAGTCTTTTCAGCTCCAACCAAGAATTTAAAGAAGGATCAGCCTCCTGTTTTGTGCAAAAGATGGAGAATGAGAAATTTTAGTACAATCTAAGCAAAACAAGACTTTTGAATATTAGAATGTATGAACTTCATCTTCTCTTTGGGCTTTTACCTTTTTCATGACATGGTTTTAGGATACAGAGGTGAATCAGACATAAGACTTCCCTCAACAAACTTGAAGTGGACTTGCCTGGTGGTACATGACTATAACCATAGGTACCCAAGGGACTAAGGCAGGAAGATCACAAGTTCCAGGCAAGTCTGGGTGATTTAGCAAGTCCTTTCTCCAAATAAAATACAATAAAATAAAGGGCTGAGGAAGTAACTCAGTAGTAGATTGCTAGCCTAATATGTAAAATGTCCTGGATTTCCGTCCCCAATGCTGAACAAAAAAAATGTGTACCTGTGTGCACATGTACATAAATATGGGTCATGAAATATATAAATCACATGTATATATCTAATGCCTACATAATATACATACATGCTTCTGTATGTATAACAATATAAATATATGAAACATGTCTAATATATCCTTCATATAGTGTACAACTTTTGAGAAACCCTATTCACTCCTCCTTTTATAACAAAAAGAAGAATTCATTCGGTCTTGAAAAAGGCACTTTTTTAAAATTCTATTTTTGTTCTGATTGTGACTCTTGGTTATTTCTAGGAAAAGAAAGTAGCATTGCTTTACTTTTGGCTCTGGCCATTCTGTCTTATTATTTGCAGTGAACAGAGTATTTCCCAGTTAGTGTGTTAAGGATCGATGGCAATTTCAGGGCTTCCTTTCTGCCATTCACACAACCTTGGGTTGAGCCTGAGACAAAATTGTGAAGAGGGTAAAAGTGGTTCTGGTTGCCTCCTCCTGTTCTTCTTTGGTCCCCACAGCACCCTTCCTTCAGCCTCCAAGTTCCTGGCTCGTTGCCAAAGTATTGTGATACCTACTGCAAAACCTGCATAATTTCCTTTTCAGAATGCACCTATTGATTCTGTGTGACCAGCTGTGTGCTGAGCAAAGAACACAGAAAAAGGCCATCCTTTGCCCTCCAAAGCTTTCCTCTTACACAACACTGCATTGGAAAAAGTACTTGCAAAGAATGAGGTGGATGAGTGCCATAGGGTGCTCAAGGTGGGGGATTGTCTCTGGCATTTTGTTACGGTGTTGAAATATTGCTTTGTGAAACTAATTACAGATGAAAAGAGAAAAGCCTGGAAGAGAGTCACACATGTTAGATTCTTGGGTTGTGCTTAATGAATCACATGCTCTAGAAAAATAGATGAGATAAAGGGAGGGAATTGTGTACAGATTTGGTTGGATAAATATGTCATTCAGTAATTCCAAAATGGTCTTTTCTTTAACATGAAACACATAAACCTTTTGTTAATGAGATGAGCATGCCAAGTTCTGTATATATAAACAGAACCCTTTTAACATTAAATACTTAATGTCAACTTGTCTGATTATGAAAGTAAGAGGAAGCTGCCAATATATATACATATATATACACACACACATAAATACACACACACACACACACACACACATATATATATATAATCTTTCCTCTTTTTGTGTTCAGGTAGCAAGAAGTGTCCTCTTCCTCAAATTCTGCTAGACTGAGGAGAACCAGCCCTACCCCAGTGTTAGGTTTTTCATACCAGCTGGCAGTCAGCATCCCTAACAACAATAATTTCTGCATGCGTGCCTACCAGGGGCTTTTCTGCCAAACCCTCTGTGTGCAGAGGATTTCGTAGCTGCTACTTCCTAGCCAACTGTTTTCTGGATATTCTAGTCTGAAAATAATGTAGCAATTGAGATCTGATTATATATATAAGGAAGGAGGAGCCCTAAGCCTATCTCAGCTGAAAATCATATGCAGTGGTAAAAGAATGATTGCATGGTGAATAAATACATCACTTCTGAGTCAAGAAACTCCCTAAATATCTAAAGGGATAGATTTCCATGCATGGAAAATACAGGCTGTCCATTTGTTAGTCTATTTCTAGGTCTTGGAATATCCTGAAATGTTGAAGTAATAAATCTATTACTCAATATTGTTTTCCTTCCCCCTCATCACCCCTGAAGATTTGACTAAGCATCATGGTTTGCACTTATGAGACTTATTAACCCTGCCAACTTCTGTATAAACGCTTCAGGACTTCTATCTTATTGGAATTTTCCTTTTATTCTAGCCACTCCCTTACCCCTCCTATGAAGGAGTTCTGCATTTCAGGGACTGGCTGATGGTCCTTCTATCTGGATCTTCTTCCTTGCTGCTTAAAGAGCTTCGGCTCTAAAGTTCTAAGAGAGAACCTCTTTAGTTTTCTAACACTAGTTTCACCCTTGGACACTGGGTTGTTTTAGAGATAAGCTGTGTCTATACCTACTCAGTTTCCAGAACCCTACCATAGTTCTTTGCTTGCCTAGGAAAAGAGAGCAGAGATTTCTATTGGTTTCTAATTTCTTCAATGGGAAATTGGGAGAGGGTAGGCCAGCAATTTTTGGTTACTCAGATGCCTTCTAAATGGGAACTAAATCCAAGGAAGTAGTGAATGATGCTATACTGAAAGATAATAAAAGCTTGGCTGCAATGTAAGAAAGGCTTTAAAGACGGAACTAGATTTAAGAAAATCAGTTTAAAAATTGCTGTAAAACTTTAAGCCAGAGGTATTGAAGGCCTAAAATAGGGTAGTGTTTGTGACAACAGAAAAACCAATGCTATCTCACTCTTGATTCAAGAAAAGGAATAAATTAGAAGAAATTTCATGGTCCTCAGGTGGCAAAGGAGAAAATAGTGGTCAGTTTAGTTAAATGTCTGAAGCTTAACTCTCTCTCTATGTCTTTGGTTTTTTAAAGAGAAATGATTTAAAGTAATAAAGCCTATTAAGTTAAATTGTGGTTACTAAATCAACTAATATATTGAAAAGAGACTGGTATACAATAGATAGGAGAGAAAATGTACAGTTCGGTCCATGACGTTTCTTAGAACTATTTATGTACATTTAACTTGGTTATTTTTATGTTTATCTGCCCACAGGATTAAAACAAATCTTTCTGTTGTTCTAATTTTATTAGGCTGAACAATTACTGTTATTATCTTTCTTTGTTACCTTGTCCTGGCATCAGAAATAAATGATGAGCGCCACCATCTCTGGGACCCATGCACGTTATCTCTGGTTTTCAGGAAGGCACATCTTTCCCATGTATGTCTCACTAAGATTACTCAATGTGAGCTGCAGAATTTGTATCATGGTATCATCGGGGCTTCCTATCATTTGCCATGGTTGAAGCAACCTGACATGAAATATAACACTATAACATGTCAGGTGGAAAATTTAAACATTGGTTTTTCCCAAGGAAGAATGGAATCTTTATATTTTAAACCATGCTATTTCAACAGGGGGGAAGTTATGGTACAGTATTGATTCTTCCACAGAGCTGAGTTAGCTAAAATCTGTTTCTACTTAAGGATTGCTCATTTCCTTTTTTGACATAAGAACAATTCCAAACAAGCTGCTTCATGGCTAAATAAAATCCTTTAAAATCACTCACAAAATATCTCATGAAAGCACCCCTGTGAGTACCAAAGCAGTAAAACTACACTTTATGAATATCTTGTTAATTTTTGCTTTCAGATTTTCCAGGTGAGACTAAGGTAGTCAAGAATAGACAAGCATTTAAAATTTATGTCTCTCACCTTCTTATTTGAACTAGAGGAAAGTGGAGCCATGATTACAGTGGAGGATTTAAAAAGCAAATAAGAACTAATTATACAGGAAAACTGAGTTGCTGATGGTATATCAGTTTCCCAGAAGTGATCTGTCTCAAATAATTAGCCTGATCTAAAAGGCAACAGAGTCTAGCAGAAACTATCATCTTTTCTTTTATATTCATATTATTCTCTTTATTTTGATCTTCATTATCATCTCTCTCTCTCTCCCTCTCTCTTACACTTTAATTATAATACCTTCTTACAAAATTCTGCTTGACCCAATCAGGACAACAAATTGTAAGACACTAATGTGATACTCATTATTAATGTAAGTACAAATTATGCGCTGGAAATAGTGCTAAATATTTCCAACAAGGGTAAAAATGCAATAATTCTGTGGTAGGAACATTTTTTCCCCATTTTGTCATGAGGAGACTGAGGTTAGCACATATCAAATTATTCACTGGAAATATTCTCTGTGAGTGACAGGAGCAGATTCAGACCTCAGCTACTCTGCATAGGAAAACCATGTGCCTATCCCACAAGCCATACTGGTTTGAAGATGGATTTACACCATAGCTTAGGAATAGAAGTATGAGCTGAATTCTGAATAATAGTGACAGATTCCTGTGCCCTGTAGGCATAGGCACTGCTGTTGCTGGTGGCTCTGCTTTTATAAAGGTGTAGGTGAATAGAATTGTAAGTTTATTCCCAGGCCACTGATTTTTGGTTGTTTGAATTGTTTAATGCTTTGATTCCACAGGCAGAAAAGCTGATGGAATAAAATGATGTAATTAATTGGCATAGATACTTAGAAGTATTATAATGGCAGGAGGATCACATGTTCGAGGTTCGCCTTAGCAACTTAGCAAAGCCCTAAGCATATTATTGAGATCCTTTCTCAAAATCAATTAATAAATAAAAAGGGCTGGGGATGTTACTCAGTGGTAAAGCACCCTTAGGTTCAATCCCTAGTCGAGAAAAAGGAAGGAGGGAGGGAAGAAAGAAGAAAGAAAGAAAGAAAGAAAGAAAGAAAGAAAGAAAGAAAGAAAGAAAATTAAGAAAGCAGGCTGACTTATAATGGCATAGCAGAATGAATAAGAGTATATATTTTCAGTCTGAAGTTGTGAGTTTTAGAGCACTATTCATCCTGTGCTCTTTAAATGACTCTGACCATTTCATTGGGCTTTAATTCTTTCATCATACACTGACATTTGTACTACTGTGCTCAAAAACTTATTGTAAGACTTTAAAATATATTACAGATAATGAGCATGATGCATTATTTGTAAAAAAAAAAAAAAAAACCACAAATGCTACTTATGTATTTTCTGTTACAAGTGGAGTACTGGTCTTGGTCACCCTGGTAGAATAACATTCCTATGTCCATTGACAATAAATGCCACAACAGATGGTACTGTTGTTGGTAAATCATTCTACATTCAAATCCTCCTATCTAAATTAAGAAGATGGAAGACTTACCCATTTCTGCTACCTTGTAAGACCTTTGTACAGGATCACTTACTTCTATGAGACTTCTTGAGATGCTACTTTAAGACTGAAAATCTATTTATGCCAACGATGCCTACTTTGGCATGGACTCAACATGCAGATGAGAAATTACAGTAGCACATTCTTTGTTCTAATTATTCCTTTGAGTTTCCCATTATGCTATTATAGTTAAAGACTTTTTTTTAAAGAGAGAGAGGGTCACTGAGAGAGAGAGATAGAGGGAATCAATTTTATTTAGTTTTTCACGTGGTTTTGTTGCTCTGACACTTCATTGTGTAAGGTGCTGGGGTGTGATCCAGCATCCTTGCACATGCCAGGCAAGCACTGTAACCACTGAGCCACCACTCCAGCCCCTAAAGAATATAATCTTGTGTGATGCCCAACAGGAAACCAATCACAGGAAGATGAGCTAGTATTCAAACACAGTGTTGTTTATGCTGCTCCTACTGTGTGCCTCATCCATTTGGAACACCTCATTTCATCCAAGACTCAATTTAAGCATCACCACTTTCCCAGTCCTTCCCCAGTTCCTCTCATCATCATAGAAATATGAAGTACCTTGTCCCTGAAATGGAAAATATAAATGAATAATTGTAAATATTTATTAAGGACTTACTGTGTGTAGGCACTGTGCTACTTCCTTATGAACCCTATTTCATTAATTCTCATAAGAACCCTGTGATAAAGACATTGTAGTTATTTCTGGTTTACTGGTGTGGAAGGGGAGGCAGAAAAAGCATACTTCACTTTTCCCAAGGTTATGGAGTTAGTCTTGGGCTCTCCTGAGAGAAGATGGATGTGCTCTGCCCAGTTGATACACAAACTAGGCTTATTCCAGAATATTAATGAAGCCAATTAATCTTTTTATTATAACCTCCCCAATTCTCTGGAAATGTTTGTCAAATATGGAACATTAATAAATAATTAAAATGCAATATACTGAATAATTAAATCCACAATGGCCTGATTTATCTTTAATGCTTTTAATGATATTTTTAAAAGGGAAATTTTTGATAACATATGTTTGGGGCAGCATCTGAAGAGATGAACAAACTCTTCCTTCTTATTGCTTATTCTAGAGGCGGCTGTAGGGAACCAAAATGCCAAGGACAGTGATTCTGCCCTTATGATTGCTGAGTGCTTGTGTTTGGTTGTATGCAACATTTTTCTTCCTTTGCAAAGTTTTATTTTTGTTCCCTTTCCAAATTCCTGTTCTCTGCTGTCCTTTTTGTCAATTTAAAAGAAAACACTTAAATTTTTTTGAGGGAATACATGTGTGTGTGTGTGTGTGAATGTATCTGGGGTGAGCTCATTAGGTTTATACATGCAAAGCTCTTCAATATCAGGTATTAAGGAACTGAATCCCAGGATGCATAACTTGCATTTTCCCTAAATTATCACAATAATAAAGCAAAATGGAATAGAGTCAAATTAAAACTAAGTGTACTTTGAGACTACCCAAAAAAACAAGGCAATAGCTAAACTGTATTACTAAGTGAAAGAAGCCAATCGAAAGGCTCCGTGTGTTAGAATTTCATTTGGGCAATAGTCTGAAAAAGGCAGAACTATGAAGACTGCGGTTTGTGTGGAGGAAAATGAATGTGTGGAGCCAGGGGATTCTCAGAGGGGAGCATCTATGCTCCGTGATTCTTTTTTTTTTTTTCTTAAGGTAAAGAAGTTGATATTTACTTTAGTTGTTTTACTTTATTTTTATTGATGCATTATAGTTGCACATAATGATGGGATTTGTTGTCACATATTCATACATCCACAAAATACAATAATATAATTTAGCCAACATCCCCAAGCTCCGTCCCACTTCTTTCCTACCATACCCTGGTCTCTTGCCTCTCTTTCTGAGGTATATATTTATATATTTTTCTAATATACCCAAGTCTGGAGACATAATTCTTCTACCTGGGAAGAACAAATACACACGCACACACACACACACACACACACACACACGCGCACATATATATATATATATGCGCGTGTGTGTGTATCTATATCTATATCTACCAATATCTATCTATTGAGATAGATATTGGTAGATATCTATCTCAATGAGATAAAAGTTTGGAGTATACCTTGTTTTAACTCAGTTCCAGAATTTCCCCTTCAACCTCCTTTCCCCTCACTTCCCGTTATTTCTCAGTATATTTGACAATAGGATAAATATTAACATCTTTATAAAAGCATGCAGTATAACTTATTCTAATTCCGTCCCCACTATACCCCCACCCCTTCCTTTGTGTTCCCTCTACTGATTACTGATTTTCCTGTTATTTAATAAATAGCCCTTTTTTTAGTGATTCATTGATATATATATATGATTCACTATGATACGTTCATATACGAACAGAGGAAATTTAAGTCTGATTCCTTCCATTAACTTATCCTTTTTCATTCCCCATTCCTCCACTTCCTTCCCTTTTGATTATTCCTCTGTTATTTTTTTTCTTTTTAAGAGAGAGAGGGAGAGTAAGAGAGAAAAAAAGAATCAATTTTATGTAGTTTTTCATGTGGCTTTTGTTGCTTCAACACTTCATTATGTATGTGGTGATGGGGTTTGAACCCCCATCTTGTGTGTGCCAAGCAAGCACTGTAACAACCGCTGAGCTCCTGCTCCAGTGTTATTCTTCTGTTCTTTTCCTTATTTTGAGTTAGCTTCCACATATCAGAGAGAACATTGAATCTTTGGTTTTTTGAGTATGTTGTGGAATTCTGAAAAGGTGTATTCTTACCATTACGCATTTGTCAAAATCACGGAATGCACAACACCAAGAATGGACCACAGTGTGTGCTCTGGATTTGGGTTGATAATGATCTGCCAATAGTGGCTCATTTATTGCTAACGAATGTGACCAGTGGGATTGTAGCGCCAGGACCATGTATGTGTGTAAACAACGGAGTATGTGGAAATTCTGTGCACTTTTCATTTTACTTTTCAGTGAACCAAATATTGCTCTTAAAAAATTAAGTCCAGTAATTTAACAAAAACTTAGAGAAAATTAAAATAACAGTGGTTCTTCTACGTTTATGTTCATCTTATGTCATATAATTCCACTTTCTAATACACTGTAGGAATGTGGTGGTGAGTCTAACAAAAGATTTCTAGAACTAGAAAAATTTTCTATGGAGAAAAAATAAATTCACAGTACTTATTCTATTTCATATCTCCCATCTTCTCTCATCTTTTCCACATGCATAGCTCTTTCTTGTGCTATAGTACTCAGATTAAATGGAGCTGAGAGGATTTCCCCGACACCCCACCTATAATAGTCACCTTGGTGCCTCATATACTGACCTCGTTCATTCTCTCTGTAATGATTAATGCTGTATGTTATTTTCCATATTTATAAATTCTTTTATGTTCCTTTATCTAGATATCCCTGCCCTACAGTTAATTTCCTTTAAGACAAATTAGACATGGGTATCTTCATCTTCTCCTCTTGGGAATGCACAATTTGTTTTTATTTTTCAGATAATAAACAAAAAACCCGCAGAACAGAAATGATGCCCTTATATTAATTAAAATCAATTTGACCATTTCAAAAACTGTTCCCTTGGCAATTTCAAAATAGAGCCCTAAACTTCCTATATAGCAGTAATGTATGGTTAAACAGCATTTGTGAAGACAAAATGAAATATATTATGCTACCAAAATCTTTAATGTAGACTTACTATGTTATATAGCTGATATTAGGCACTAGAAATGCAAAGATGAATAAGACAGGGATACTGAGTTCTCTGGCTCCACAGTGATGGTTTACTCAGAGATGAGTGATTGCATTGCTATAGTACAATATGATATTAGTTGTGGGCTCACAACAGTGCTAAAAAGTGAACAGTAATTCTGCCAAGGTGATAATGGTCATGGAAAATTTCACCAAAAGGAAAAATTGGTAACAAGGGTTCAAAACTTTGTGGGTGCGTAGAATATCAGGAGGAATAACAAATTTTGAGAGCACATTGTTAAACTTGATGAAGGTCTGAGGATTTCGTGGAAAGGATAAGCAGTGTCTAGTGCCTCAAGGAGGGGTGGCAAGTTGAACATGCATAGCTCTTGGCCCAGAGAAGTCGCCATTAATAATGCCGGCTGTCCTTGGTAATTTCTAGTGGAGTTGTTCCTTTTCATTTTTAAAGAGCACGTGTTGGTCACCTCACTGACAGGTCCAGGAAGGTAGATAAGGTCCAGATAGTAAGCATCATGCCACCCTATGGTCAGAAGTTCGAGTTTTCTCCTTAGAGGACCCAGCTAATTAAATTGGGAAGGATGACAACCAGAAAGTATTTTCATTTTTCATCTTCTAGTGTGCTACTTTAAAAAGAAAATAAATCTAATAATAGCACAAATTGTGAAATATATAGGAAATGAGACTCCCAGGCAGGGTGATCAGATCAGCAGGTTATTGAAAAAGAAGGAATCAAGTAAAGTAAGTGGGCTACAGTTAAAGTGAAGCAAGCAGGCTTTCAAGACATTTCTGTGATGATCCAACTGAGGGGGAGCAGAAGGTGGTGACCACACCTGCAATGTGACTTCTTCATAACCTTGAAACATAGAAATTCAGGGAAAAGAGTATGGAAGGGATGGAGACAATGAGATAGACGGCAGTCATCAATTCTAAGACTGAAGGTCCTTGGGGTAATGAGGTGGACAGACATACGGGAAAGAATCAGGGCAATGGGCATTACTTCAGCCAAGTCAAGGATGAGAGAGGCAGAATGGCTTAGGATTTCCACCAGCACTAAAGGTCTTCATGACCAACAAAATGGCCTGGTGAATGATGTAGTAATATAATATAAATCAGGATTCCTATATTTTGTAATGTAATACTGCACAGGCCTCTCAGTGCAACCAGGCACTATATTTTATTTTGTACCCAGGCCAAAGCATGGAAATCTCATACAATCTAGAGAGAGGGTATCCTTCTTTGTGGCATTTAACAAATGTCTACTTAACCTGTCCTGTGTGTTAGATACTGGAATCTTCTCTAGGTTATTATCTCTTACTTTCAAATGTGAAGATGAATGCACAGAGAGAAGCAATTGATCAGAATCACAAGCTAGTTACTGGTAGAGTTGGGATAAACTTGTTGAATTAATTCCCAAGTCAGAACACTTCCCCACCACCACCACATATCATGCTGCTTTCAATGTATTATACCTAGGAGTAAATCTGACGAAGGACTGGTTAATTGTATTTGTAGGGAAGTAAGGACTTTTGTGAAGAGGCTTGCCCTCTCACTGTAGTGCTCCACATTGACAGGAATAACAGCACTAGGCCTTAGAAGTATGTCTAATATCAGGTGTGCAAACGCATGCACACACACACACACACACACACACGTATCTAAGATATTCAGATAGTCTCATAACAGACAGGAAAGTCTCATCCATAGAGATCTGTTGTCATCTAAGGCTTAACAGAGTGGTGCAGGTGGCTGCTGGTGACTGGCTAAAAGAATCTGTATATATCAGGGCAGATGTAACCACAAGTGCAGCTGGATCTTGTCACTAGTGATATTTTCAGTAGAGAGAAGGATTCTGTTGTATCTTCCAGGACAACAGGAAGTTCTCCTTGACAGTGGGTTTGTGAGTGTGTGCTCGTGCTGGGCAATGGAGGGTTTTGTAAGTAATTCAATTTCTTGTGTTCCTCCTTCTTTCCTTTCCTCCATCCTATCCTTCTTTATTTCCTTCCTTCCTTCCTCTTTTGCTTCATCTTTTTTTTTTTTCATTTCTAAGCACTCATTTCTGACTTATTTCGTATGTGCTAGGGTTGTGATAGGGAGGATGGGAACATTATCAGCATGGAACTGACATTTCCAAGCAAAAAGTAAAAAGCACAACACTGTTCGAATCAGCAAAAAATAACGTGAAAATCAAAACACAGGACCAAACTGGATCTATTTTACCTCGGGTGTTCAAGGCAAAGTTGTATGAGGGTTTATTTACTTAGTTTTCTTAGTTTTTATTGGTGCATTATAGTTGCACATAATGATGGGATTTGTTGTCACATATTCATAGACACACACAATACAACCTTACAGTTTGATAAATCCCCACCACCACACCGCCTTACATCAGTCCTCCCGTTCCCTTGATCCCTTGCCTCTCTTTCTTGGTCCTATATTTTTCCTAAAATACCCAAATACAGAGATGTAATTCTTATACCTGTGAAGAGTATTTTATATACATGACTATAGTATATACAGTGACACTTATAAATGCTTTGAGGGTTTATTTTTAAACCAAGTCTTAGAGGATGAGGATGAGTAACTCCCAACACCTGCAAGCTGTATGAATCTCATAAAGGGCCCTAAAACTAGGCAGTTGCTGAAATCTGAAACCTCCCCTAAACCTTACCTACTCCTTCCTCCTTTCACGAAATCCATCACCAAATCAGTGTCTGCCCGGAATCTAAGAAGGGAAAAAGAAACTACTAGGAATACTTAGAACTAATGGGATTTAACTAGGAATTTGTTATATTGATAAAGGATGAGCTAAAAATCAAAAAAGAATAAAAGCAGAAAGAAAAGCAGATAGCAAATATGTTGCAACCTAGGCATACAGGAAGTTGCTACAATACTTAGGCTGGCAAAATAAAGGTCAGATTTACAGCAGAGCCAGTAGAAGCTGAAGCTGCCTGTGAGCATGGAGCTGGGAAGTAGATGGATACTGGAGGCTGCACCCATGTACTCGTATATCCTTTTGTCTAAATCTTTTACTTATGCTTTCCACTAATTCAGAATCTAGGTAAGGAGCAGCAACGCTAAGGCTACAGAAATAAGCACCACTCTATCCTCATAACAAAAAGCAGAGAGGGCTAGAAAAAGACCAGGGGTAAGAGGAGGTAGGAAGTCAAGTAAGAAGTTAACAAATGGAATGAAATCAAATTTAGAAGCTCCTACAGAGCAAAGGAAATAATTAGGAATGTGAGCAGAGAACCTACAGAAAAAAATAGCCAAATAAATAAATAATAAATAATTAAAAAATTAATGACCAAAGTCATCATGGAAATAAGAAGGAGCGCAGCTTGTGGGAGGAGGAGAGATTTCTACATCAACAAACTCCTAACTTACCAGTTTGCCTTTGGCATAATCACAAATTTCTCTGAACTTCTCTATTCCTTATTAATAAATAAGGATAGATTACTAGATTCTCACTGGAAAGGCAAGTGATCACCTGACCCCACATAGATGATAATGCTCCAACTGGAAATTGAGTGTGATACTGTGGAAAAGAGCATCATTTGTCTCTCGGATTTCTATGTTTACCAGTCATCTGATAGATTAACGTTTCTGGGCCTCAGTTTTGTCATGAATTTCAACTTCATCTCCCTAAATTTTTTTTTTTTAAAGAAAGAGAGGGGCAGTGAGAGAGAAAGAGAGAATCAATTTTATTTAGTTTTTCATGTGTCTTTCGTTGCTCCAACACTTCATTGTGTACGTGGTGCTGGGTTTAAACTTGTGTCCTCAAGCATGCCAGGCAAGTGCCATAACCAATGCCATAACCCCTCCACCCCCATCTCCCTAATTTTAAATCCGGGCTAATCCCACGACTTACTTTGTTTTAGTGGAAGTAGCAGAAGAGAAATTGTGCTGTTTCGAAGTCTAAGGCTTAAGAGACGTTGAGCCTCTTTTCACCCTTTTGAAGCACAGCCCTGGGAATGAGATTGTTGTTTAAGGCCACTGATTTTTAGGATAATTTGGTCTACAACAATATTTAACTAAAACTATCTTTCATATGTTATCAAATGGTATCACTTTTTATTGAGAAAGCATTAATTACAGCATTATTGATCATTAATTAAGTGATTATTAATGCTTTTACTGGCATCATAATGGCATTTATATTTTAAAAACCCTTTACAATAGGTAAATGTATCATGTGTTAAGAGTTATTTCAACCAGATTATCTTATATTGAATGCAGGATCCAATTGCAAATTATATTTCTTAGTCTCTCTGCCCCTCCACTGTTTAGCATGGTATTTCATTCGTAGTAGGTGCTGTGCATATTATCTAAGGGAATATAAAAAATGTACAGTTCTCAGAAGTTAAAAACATTTCCTTTTCAACATTATTGAACAATTCTGACTTTCCTTTGATTTAAAACCTACTGAGAATTCAGGTGACATAGCCTGTTTGCTGGTGTTTAGAATAAAAACTAGGACAAGCCATCGAAGGCTAACTTCAGTTTAGCCCCGCTTGCCCTGAGCCCATGCCTTGTTCTGAGAAAAAAAGGTTCTTGCAAGTCATCTGCAGAGCCAAACTTAGAGCACTCTTATCTAAAAGAAACTGCTCGTCTCCATCTATGACTCAGATTATTTCTTTGCATATTAAATTACAAGAGACAGTTCCAGCTGGATCCATCAATGTATTTATAACTCAGCCACACAATTTTCCTCCAGGCGGAAAACTTGGCAAACAGGCTCCCAGCCTGGCTGCAACATTCAAAGATGAGAACAGGAAAATCATCATGGAAGTTTTTAGATCAAACTTCTTGTTTAAATTCTGAGTGTAATGGGAGACTTTCGATCTCTCAGTACACAACAGGTCACCATTTCCAAGAAGAAAAGGGGGAGTAGGGCAGTGGAGGAATTCACCAACAGTCATAACCTAACCTCCTCTGTTCCCCTAAGATTTATTCTCTAGGGATGATGGGTGATTACAGCTGGAGGCCCCTTGCATTCTGGAAAAAAACATAAAGGAGTATTGCCAGTCATTCATGGCCTGATGCAGTACCTGCCACAAACTCTAGACTATGGTGCTGGGTGGTCGAGACACACTGCCTCATTTTCAATGAGAGAAACATCTTTCCCCACTTAGGGGACAGACTGCTCTCCCACAGTTATTTATTGTACAAGAGCTTGATCTTGATCATAGCTTTATTCCCAAGAGAAATTGTATAATTATATATACACATATGGCTTAAAGTGTTCTTATCTTCCTGAAGTTGGTTGGTTATCTTCATATATCCAACATACATGTCTATTCTTATCCTCAGCATGTGACAGAAAACAAAATTGGAAGTGGTCTAAGTAAAACAGCAATTTGTTTAGTTATATAATTCAATACTCATAGTAGATTTCAATCTTTAGGTGCAGGTTTTACTTTTTCTTGTTGTTGTTTGTTTTTTGTTTTTTTTGTTATTGTTGTTTCTTTTGTTTGTTTGTTTGTTTTTTTGGTATCAGTGATGAACTCAGGGACATTCAAACTCCGAGCCATGTCCCCAGCCCATTTTATTTTATTTTTTTTTTAAAGAAAAGGTCTCACTAAGTTGCTGAGGCTGGCTTCAAACTTGCAATCCTCTTAACTCAGCCTCCAGAGTCACTGAGATTACAGGTGTGTGCCACCACACCCAGATAGGTATAGGTTTAATATGGTAATGGAACTAGGAATTTTTCTACATGGCTCTGATCATCTCTGAAGTTGAAATACTTTTCCCTAGCAGCTCAAAGATTAAATCACTCTATACCTAGAAACTCTAGCAAAAAAGAATCTAGTCTTGGGCTGGAGCAGTGGCTCAGAGGTTACAGTACTTGTGGTTATGACACTTGCCTTGCATGTGGGAGTGCCCGAGTTAAACCCCAGTACCACATACACAGAGAAGTCTCAGGGCAATAAAGGCCATATGAAAAACTAAATAAAATTGTTTCTCACTTTCTCTCTCACTGTCCCTCTCTCATTGAAAAAAAAAATCTAGTCTTCATTAGTTCAATTAAAACACCTGATTTAGTCTCAATAGTTTATTATAAGTCATGCATAAACTGATTACTGTAGACAAAAGAAGGTCTGAGACCTAGAGCTTCACCTGGACCATAGGTCCAATGGAGAAATTCTTACAAGATTTAACCTTCTAGGTTTTATAATTTATTTTAGTGGAAGTTGGAGGATGGCTGTTTTGGAAGTCCAAGTACCATTTGAAAGTTTTCCATATGTCTGAAATAGTATATGTGTGTGTGTGTGTATATATATATGTGTGTGTGTGTACATACATATATGTGTGTTTGTGTGTGTGTGTGTATATATATATATATATGACCATCCCAATTTTCTGTCCTCTTTGGACTCACAGTCCCCCTCTTCTTAATATATAAATTATTGATTACAAAAGCAAACGTTATGATTTATATACTTGTGTAATTTAATTTCCCAGCTAGATTATAAGCATCTTGAAGGTCAGATCTGCACGCTGTAGTCAAACCTAGGGCTCAGCACAAAGGAAAGCTCACTAAATGTTAGTAGAATAAATGAGCAGCAACGTTCCAATTTGTTAATTCATATCAGTAACTGGGATCACAAATTATTATTTTAGCTAGCAAATGACTTGATATTTAAACAAATATTTAAATGCAGTTGTAACTTGTGCATTTAATTCTTCTCTTCCGTGGTTTTTGATGTCAGATACAATATTGCAGTTAGGGAAAACAGGAATCCATTTTAGAGAGAGGGGAAGAAAATCATGGAATCTTGCTATCTTTACTGTTTCATATGTGAATGTGAGGAGGGGGAAGTACTTTATGCACTTATTCCATCAATATATTTTAAGTATCACAATGCTGTTCTAGAATACAGTCTATACCACCCCATCTTAAGAGATTAGTGAATTCATTGGAGGAACCAGGCAGGCAGTGAGGGAGAAAATCACCTTAAAGTGTATCACATTGAAAGTGAACTCAGAGTTCCTCTACCCCTCCTCCTGCTACTGTTTCCTGCTGGCTTTGGAATGAGGCAGTTTTCCATCCCATTTGGTGTGGTCATCTGATATACATTCATCAGCAAACATGCACAGAGCTCCTGTTGATAGCAGCATCCTGGGAAAAGAAAATCTTGAGAAATGAATACTTCCAAGATATATTCACCTGTGTGAGTAATTCTCACTGCTGCTACAGTGTTTGCCAGATTCTTGGTACATTTTTACTAATTAAAGTTACTAAGTTAGTTTAGATATGAGTGTGTATTAGGCGATGCAAATGTAACTTGTAGCAGCAAAGGCTGTTTGTTTCTATTTTAGGGAAATATATTCAGATTTCCTATAATGGTAAATGCAATAAAAGCTCAAAGTTCATATATCTGCTAAATTTTAGGATGATGGAATCTGATATCTGTATATCTGGAGCAGACCAAATGTCACAGACTGGAGATCCAGTCCTCTATGCATCAATATAAATTCAAAGGAATTTTTTTCTTTCTCGCTTTCATTTTATTTAATACTGGAGATTGAAACAGGTGCACTCAACCCGAGTCACACACTTAGCTCCCATTTTGTTATTTTGTATTTTGAGACAGGGTCTTACTAAATTGCTTAGCAAAAAGAATTTCTAAACACACATAACAATGTAAATGAATGTATTTCCAGAGTATTTCTAACAGTATAGTAACTAACTGCTCATTCACTGTTATTGTTCAACTTCCTGATAAGGGAACTAATTCAGTTCTTATCTGCTATAAACTATGCTCTCCACCCCAAATTTGTAAATCTATAAATTTATATATTTTAAACCTTTCTCTCCCAGTATGATGGAATTTGAGTGTACTTGGGTGGTGATTACATTAGAAAAGGCCGTGAGAGTGAGGCTGTCCTGATGGGATTAGTGACCTTTGCATCCTTCAAGACAGCTTCCTGTCTGTCTCTCTCTACCATGTAAGAATGTAAAAAGAGGTGGCATCTATATTTAAGTTAAGGAGAAAGCCCTTCCAGAATCCAATAGTTTTAGCATTTTGATCTAGGATTTCTAGATTCTTGAATTGTGAGAAATTAATTTATTTTATTTAAGTTATCTAATCTATAGCATTGAGTTATGGCAGCCAAAGTATACACAGACACTGCCTATTCCTTCCTCTGTGTTCAATGACAGGAAAGCTTCAATCATATGCATTCAGGTTCATGGACTATATATTGTCTCCTTACTCTGAAAGACTAAAGATTAGACCGTAAGGGGTCTTTAATAAGATGCTGGGGACCTGGAGGTAATTGGAATCACTTGGGGCAAAGCTTCTGCTGATACTCATGACATTTTAGGCTTTAGAACACCCAGTTGTGGGAAATACTATGCTCTATCACTGAGACATGGTAGAAGAAATGGGGTGCATTGCCTTATTTTCTAGTTTGATCTCTAAAACCCAAGTGTAATTGTTTGTATGTAAGATTTGGCATGTCCAAAGAATTAAGTTCAAATTTCTGATGTGGTTGGTTTAATATGATTGGAATGAGCATTTCCTACTTGGGGGTGTTTATTAGTTTCTATGAGATCTCTTAAAGGCCTATGCTGGATCTGCTGGTAGATATGCTAGGAAGGACTGGGCCTTGACCAAAGCTGACCAAGGAATAAAACCTATGATCACTGGACATTCTCATAATCCTCAAGAGACTCTGATTTTATTTTGAAAGTTTTAGAAACTGGGTTGGGTCTGAATTTGTGGCACACATTTTATAGAAAGTCTGAAAGTATCTCATTCACTTTGCCCATAATCTCTTAGTTAAATGGTGGATACTTTCTCAATCTTCTTCTGTTAAGGGCAGGGTCCTCTTCAATTACCCCATCTTCAGATACCTTATTTTTAAAGAGAAAATGCAACAACATAAACAATAAGATGGGGCACTATGGCCAATATGAAATGAAACTCATGACCATTTTATTTGAATAACTTTATTTAGTGGAAACAATAATGTGAATGTAAAAATGAGTCACTTAAGCAATTCAGAGAAATAACCAAAGACTCTTTGCTATTGCTCCTGGGTGCACAGAGGTTAAGCTGGACTATAGGGTCTAAAATGAGAATGAAGAATATATCAAGGGATTGTAAGCTAAAATCCATGGAATACTGTAGAAAGACCATGGTAGCATTTTTAAACAAAGAGCCCCCAAGTCCCAGTGCAAGAGAATACTAGGGTTTGCATTGGGGCCAGACTGGAAATACTTTTGCATAACTTCAACGATTTAAACTCTATCCATTGATCCAGGAAGTAGCATGAAGTATGTTTGAGGAAAACCCAACCTTTAGCATTTTTTTTAGATGGGATGGAGGCTATGGGGAGTGGGAGGCACAGAAGCAGACAATGTGGTAGAATTCAAGTGATCTTAAGAAACACCTGTCCTTCTCCACCAAACTTCACATCATGGGCTAGAAATATGGGTCTATGGTTAAGTACATGCCTAGCATATGCGAGATCCTAGGTTCCTGTCCCCAGCACTGGGATGAAAAGAAAATCACAAGAATAACTGGCACTCTAACAGAAATTACAGGGTCATTTTTATTAGTCTACATTTGAGATAACAAACCAGGGTCCTTCTTTTAACCTTGACCTCCAAGATGATCAATTTATCTGATGCTATTTCAGTCCTCTTCCCAGACCTTCAGCATCCGGGGACAAGCCGTACTTCTTTGAGGGAATGAGCTTTCGTATGTGTACACACCTCTTTCCTGCGCTTGGAACATTCTTTCTTATTTAAATTCATACTCAGCTTTTGGATTTCAGCTCCAATGTTACTTCTTAGGGTTTCTTCACCATTTTTGTGTGTAGGCAGTCTTTTTCCCTGCTCTTACATCCTTTACTTCTATTGATTAACTGATCTCAATCAATATTTATGCATTTGTCTGTACGCATATTAACAAGTGTCTGTGTTCCCACTGAAAGTAGACTCTTTGAGAGCACAGAGAATATCTATAAGCACTGGAAATGCAGAGAAGCATAAAAACAAAGCGTGCTGGCCCACATTATGAAATACTTGTGGAATTACGAATCAGTTAGTCTGAAAATAACCAGTCCAGAGCTAGAAAGCAGGGGCGTGTAGAGCTTAATGCAGGTGTTTCCGAAGAGATGCAAAGTCCTGAAACCTATCTCCCAGGGAATGAGAGGACTGAGGCGTCATTCCAAAACAAAACACAGAATTAAGCTTATTTGGGTATCACTGAGACAAAACACTCTTCACTAAGATTCAAAATACTTTACCATTAAATAATAAAAAAAACAAAAGCTATGGCACTCCAAAAGTAACATTTTACTCCCAGTTCTGACAATGTCAACTTTCTGACATAGAGATGTGGAATAGAGATGTACAAGGACAGCAGGGATGTGCTTGGAAGCTCTCAAGTGCTGAGAATCCTTTGCACAGGCTTCTCTCTGCACGGATGAACACCATGAGATTCCTGGAAGGGGTTCAAAGAACAGCCCACAGCAGGCTCAAGTTTGCTAAGTGACTGACATTGACTTCAGCCTGGAATCCAGAGGAGACAGCTGACGAGCCACCGCCGAAAGATAGGGAGAGGTGAAACTTGAGTAGCCACAAAGGCCCAAGGCAGCAGACGGCGGATATCTTTTGGGGTTTGCAAGAGCTCCTAGCAAGTGGCACCAGAGACCCTTCGAACAGTAACAGCTGGCAATGGAAGTCACCAATCCAAAACAAACACCCTTCTCCCCTGCTGTCCTAGGGTCTGGAAATTAGGCACATCCAGAATGGAGTCTATGTATTTTAATATCCCATTTATTCATCTCTGAGGGAAGAAGTGATTATAATAAAATAGCAGCTTGCTCTATGTCAGGCATTGTTCTAAGTGCTTTGCTTTGCTAATTTAATAAGCCCAGCGATCCTGATACATAGGTAGCATTTTCATCTCCTCTTTTCAGAAGAAGAATGGAAGCAGAAAGGAATAAAATAATTTGCCTAAAGTTTCACAGCTAGCATTTGATAGTCTAGCTCCTGGGAGCAAGTTAGTAACTGTGATGCCACACACCCACTATATAGTTATCACTGTGCGGTGATGACATTTTGGCCGCACCACCTTATGACATTTTAGTAGTGACAGATTGCATATGTAATGGTGGTCCCATAAGATTACAATGGAGGAGAAAAATTCCAACTGTCCTGTGATGTCACAGTTGTTGTGATGAGGGAGTGCAGCACATTATTCTTATGTTGGTGGTGATGGGATGTAAACAAATTTACTGTGCTTCTAGTTGTGTAACAGTATACCACACATAATTAGGGGCAGTATATTGCACTGGATAACGATAATAAACAATTATGTTACAGGTTTATGGGGCACTCTGTTACACTTTTTAATTTTTTGGTTTAGAAAATGCCCTTCTACTTATAAAATTATTACTATAAATCAGTTTGTTATGTCAGGCTGACAGCAGCCTTATACATCTTGTATGTTCTGCATCCCTTGATTACATTATGCCACACATATACCACATGGGCATACATACATGTGTAAGCAACTGTATACTGTGTATATGCCATATAATCACATACACCATTGAATATATCTACCATATACTACATATGCCATAGGACCTATGCATGTATTAGACTGCAGCATCCAGGTTTGCATAAGTACACTCTGTAACATTCATGATGAAAGACACAATTGCCTAATGGCACATTTTTCAGAATATATCCCTGGCACTGAACAACACACCCACTACAATATAAAACTTCACATTTTAGCGGTGTTTGTCTTGAGTGTTTCACGTGTCTGAGAGATGTCATGTGAAATTCTCAGTTCAGGCTTTGGAGCCATGTTTTCCATGATGATTCATGGAGGAGAAAATCAAAGCTAAAAGAAAGCTGCCATAATCATTAGCAGTTTTGAGCAATTCCAAGGCATGTGGTAACGTGCTAGGGATGAGGGTACGGAAGAAGGAAATCCAGTCCACAGCAGCTCTTAATTTAGCAATGGCCTGGGGGTGGAAGGAGAATGGAAAGAGATGGGAATAAACACTTGCTAACCTCCAACTCTGTTCCAGGTACTGAGCAAGGTATTCCACATATATTTTAATGCATAATGCTTACATCATCCTTATGAGAAAAGTCTAATTCTAACTCAGTCTTCTGGAAGTACGTAGATTTATTACATGAATATTTATAAACACTAATGGAAAAACTGGAGAATCTGCCTTTGTTAGGTGTTTAAGGGAGAAAGATTGACATTTATGATGGCCCATGTTCTCATAGTTAATTAGCAGCATGAACCAAATTCTAACCCAAGTCTAGAAAAGTCAGGCCTGTACCACAGGGACACAGGTTCTCTAGGTCTCAGCCTCTATCCTGATTTGTACTGTACATCCATCCTTACCTGTCCACAGTAAGCACATGTGAGGGACTCAGCATTAATAAACAATGCAACTGAACAACCCTTAGGAAAAGACCCATTCCTAGTGCTATTCTCGGAAAACATCTGAAGCACTCAATAATTGACACAAATAACCAGGTGCTTGCTCCAAACTTGTTTTTTTAGTATGTTCTTAAAAAGGACAGATGGGAACATATTTTACAAAAGGAAAAAAAAATTTGCATAAATACAAAAAAAATCACACAGACTTTTGCACTGTCTCAGTTGTCTTTGTAGGCAGAACAATTTTTTTTACAAGGATGATTATGCATTTTATAGAAACACGTGGTGTAGATTTTCCTTGGCAATAAGCTCACTAACTCTCAATATGTCCCATCGCCTTTCTTCAACGCTGTCCTCAGCTTCCAGTTCTGTGTCTAAGACACACTGGCAATTTTCAAAGAAACTCCTCTGTTCAGAGCGCCAAGAAGATGAAGCCAGAAGCCATGTGACCTGAAAGATCCAAGTTCACAAACCTGAATTATAAACCCTTCAATGAGCCTCTGTCCTCTAATACCTTGGTTGATCTAATTTTTTGCCACCTCCTACCACATAGCCTTTTCCCAGGCATTCTGAGAAATGATGGTGATATTTGTTTTAGAAAAAAAATGTTGATTTTGTTCAGGATTCAACCTCTTTTCAAATGCTTTTTTTTTTTTTTTTGTCTTTTCCATATGTGTGTTCACACCTCTGTTCTCAATGGATGACCACTAGTCTTTCCAGACCCTAAACTCCTGCTCTGTGGCAGCAATGGATTTACAAAGTACAATTGAAGTATTGAAGTATTATCTTTACAACATAATTATTTGCCTGCAGACTGGATTTTTAAAAAAAAAAAAAAAACTTACTTCTTGGGCTGGAGCGGTGGCTCAGCGGTTTTGGTGCTTGCCTGGCAAGCACGAGGATCCAGGTTCAAACCCAGCATGATGTACACAGCTAAGTGTTAGAGCAACAAAGGCCGTGTGAAAAACTAAACAAAGTTGTTTCTCCCTTTCTCTGTCTCTCTCACTGTCCTCTCTTTAAAAAAAAAAGAAATCTTACTTCTTAATTCTCCCAATGTCAAATAATGTTCAAGTTTTATGAAATTTAGAATATGTTATTTTTAACCTTGATTTTAATTATTAGATCTCCTTTCATTTATTGAGATGATTATGTGTGTGTGTATGTGTGTGCATGCACACGTACATGTGTGTGTTTTCTGTTTATCTTGAACTGGATTTGAGTGTCTATTTCTTACATTTAACCCCCTACTCCACCATTTATAAATATCTGGAACCTCAGAAGATACATCTATATGCTCACTTGTAAGGTATCTTGTTGGGTAATTTCCTTTGGCATAGTAAAGTAAGCCTCCATTCTAAGCATATTCCTTAGTTCTTCTAATTAATGATTTGTGGATGACAGCTGCTGGATGCATCTATGGATATTTCTTCCTAGTAAGACTCATCAGTGAATGGAGGGGATTTTCTTTTTTTATGATTTGCATCTGTCCATGGTTATCTCTACTTGAAAATTTATATGAGGACATGCAGTTCCCTGAATACCCTACCCTTTCTCCATTATCTTTTCCTCTTTTTCTATCTGCAAATTTATCTGACTTCATGTTACAGAATGCAGAACCTAATCTTCATTTCCCTATCCCTTGTAGCATGAGCTTAGTAGTTTTCGCAAGGAAACAGGAGAAGAGCAGAAAATGTGGGTTGGCTAGATGACAGGGACTATTTTTTGATTGACTTTCTGCTTGGTGGGTCATGGATCTGCTTAGGAATCCATCATTGGTTTTTCTTCAACTAGATTCTCCACACTGTAGCTCATGGTTATTCCCTTGAAGACCTTTAAACAGTTTGCATAACTTTAAATATTGTTGTAACTCTGAGTCACATTTCATTTTATTGGGATTGTATTGGAAAACGTTCAGTTATTGGGAACAAATTAGCCTTAGCTAACTCGTAAGTGAGTTATGTGACATATCCTAGCATTTAGTTCTTTTAATTTTCTGACACTTCCCTGTAGGCACTAAACCTAGCATTCTCCCTCGCATACAATAAATGCTCAATAAACTGTTGATTGACAGTTTCTCATGATGTGCTTTGAGTAATACAGCGTATATTAAATAAAATACATTCTTATTTAATCCAGCTGCAAGTTCAAATATAATTCTGTCCCCATTACTATTTTTCAAAAGAGAAAGGCCATTAACTGTGCTGACATGTGTAATCTCCAACTTGACTTAGTACTTCAATCCAACATTTCTCAAATGGGCTTACTTGATTAAATGAAACTATGTGGGATTATTTGTCTCTCTGTCCGGTAGAATTCATGACTGAGTGGATCCTCATATTTCAATGTTTAGGCTTCAGTGGATTTCTGAGAAAAATTGTCCTTTTTTGGAGGAGAGAGGCTTAATATTTTCTTTCAAGAAAGCACACAGATGATTAAATTTATAAGTTAATTGGAATAGTTTGTGTTCACTGAATATTTGAATTTGTTATTCTGAGTTATCTAATATACTACAGCTTTTCATTCATCCTCTTAAGCTTAATCTACCCACTGGAGAAAACATGCATTCTGAGAACCACCTCAAAACTTGTGTCAAAGTAGAATGAATATTATGATCTTTTTTATTTTTTTCTAATTAATTTTCAGCCTTTAAACATAGGACAATTTATTTTTTAAACTCTATTTTATTCTATAAAAACTTACATAGTATATAGAAATGTCCTCTGGCACAAGAACAAAATATAGAGCAAATTAAATTGCTTTGTAATTAATTGGTCACTATCATTTTAAGAGATGAAGAGAAGACACCAAATTCCTGTCTTTCAATTGGATAAATTTTCCCCGGAAGAACAAGTATGATTGTATAGGAAACATGTGGTGTAGGCGGTACCGGTGGTCTTTGTGTTTATGATGGATAGTGAGATGTGCAGTTAAGTTTGCCTTCAAGGAAGAACATACTGCCCAACTGGGATGAGTGTAGTAGTGGACAGTTCCACTTACAGAATTTCCAAGCCTGCTTCAGCAACTGTGTACCCTAGATCACACTCTGTCACAGGGCGTCCATCTAATTAGGCAGAAATGTGCTGGTACAAAACTTTGGCCTTTCTCACTCAATATGGGATGTCTCTGATGGATAATCTCTGATCTGGACTTCCCCATTGGGTTGGGAGTGATTTTTACAGGTCTGTGTTGTGATCTGATGCTTCAACCTGCCCACTCGTGCTTCCTTTGCTGTCCTTTCACAAACTGACTTCCTAATAACCCTTTGCTTTCCTTACTCTATCACAGCATCTGCCCATCAGAGACCCCACCACTTGGGGATGTGTTAGGAAAACCAACAGGAGGAAGGTAAGACAGAGGAATTGAAGGAGGCGGGGGAAGGGGTTTCAGGACCTGCCCCTAATTATGCTGACCATGTAACTTTAAACCAACTCAACTGGCTTTTTTCAGCATAATCTTCACAAGAGCATCTGTAAGAGTTGCACAGAGGTCGGCTATAATGTGTAACTCCTCCGTGGCAGAAGAGTTCTGGGCTAGGCTTACCTTTTAAGAGTTTGTGTTATGGGATGAGCTTTCACCCCAGAGAGAAACAACACCCTGTACAGGAGATACTATTTCTGCTCTCTTTTCTAAAATTGCTGTCTGGCTTATTAAAAAAAATTTTTTTAAATAAATGTTTTGTAACCTCCCACTGTCGCTGAACATAAAACTATGAGTTTTCAAGCTCGGGGTCTGGGATTTGTGACACCTAAGAATTCCGGACCAGGCTGTGCAGCTTTAAATAAAACTGCTTCCTGGATTTCCCCAGCTGTCCACCTCATCTGTCCCTACAAAAGGATGACCTGTCAAAGAAGACTTTCCTTTCCTTCTACTCTTATATTCAAATAGAGAGGGTTCAAGCAGGAGTTGGCTAGTATGACTTGGAGAAATAGGAAAAATCCTTTCCTTTTAAGCCAACTGCTGAATTTCAGAACGCTTGCGTTAGAATTTGGAGAACAAGCCTATAATGATTATAGAACGGTGCTATGTTTTCTTTTAGACTTTATTCTCTGTCTTTATGTCTCCCTTCTGTGCATGGGAAGAAGGTGTTGATGAGCTGAGATAGAAATCAAGTCCTCCTAGTCCCTTAGGCTCACAGGCTTTCAGAACAAAAGCAGAAAGTCTTTTCACCTCCTGAGGGCTGTCATCGAAAACCACATCACCCTACCGGTGCAGAGCATGCCTTACAATGAACCCTTGGTATTTCTCCCTACAATCTTTTGAATATGCAAGCATGATCATCTGAACAAAGAATAGATAGCTGAGGGGTGTGAGATGACATGACAGGTGTCATTATAAACACACTTGTCTATATCTTTACCGAGTATTTAACATGCCAGATACTTTATATTCATTATCTAATTTACAACTTAAAGCAGCTTTATCATATTGATATCATGATGATCCACGTTCAGACATGAAAACTAAGACTAGAGAGCTTGAGTAACTCTATCAAGGTTAGATAAGGTCATATGAAAAACATCAGTGATTCTATGCAGACTTGGACTGATAAATGGATTCATTTTGCCTAGATTCAACTCTATTGCTCCTTTTATTTCATCTAAGAGTTTTATTAGTAGTAGCACAAGAGAGACTTCACCACACCTTGGTTGGATTATGCTGTTTCTTGGTACATATGATAAATATCAATTTTACCACACAAAATATATTTTCATTAAAAATGTTTGTTTCCTTTTCTTTTTTTCCTTTTTCTTATTAAGAATGTACAAGTTATACTATTTCTTTTTTTGTTTTGCTTTGGTTGTCAGATCCATGTAGCTTTTCATTGTGGCTATCTTTCCCAATAACGAACCCTTTCTCCTCTGTGAAGCTATATTTAAATTTAACTATTATCATGTTCCTGAGTGCCTGAATAGTCACTATGACAGACATGGTTTCGGTTCTAGGAGTTGATGATGATAACACTGAGAATCTCAGAATTTATTTATTGTGTAAAAGTCAGAGTATAATGCCTATTTTTAGGTCTTCTATAAAGGATAAAATGAAAGCATCATCTACCATTCCTTTCATTTAATTCAGCTATTACTCATTGGCAATTTATAAGAGACATAAGCAAGCAAGTGCACCAAGAAAAAGCTCAGGTCTCTATAAGAGCTCCAATGCATAGCTAAGGTGTCAGAATGAGCAAAACTTGGGCAGACATGATTTTCTGGAAGACTGGTCTTGTGGATTCAGGTTTTAGATACAAGGAGATGTCATAAAGTCTTTGGGTACAGAGGATATCTGTCAAAGCAGTCAAAGAGATGATACTTTAGGAGAGCAAAGTAGAATGGAGAAGTAAAAACAAGGTACTATAGGAGGAGAGAAGGGAGATGGAGGCAGGTGTGACAAACACCACCAAAATACAGTCAGACAGGAGGAATAGTGTCTAATGTCTAGTGCACCGTGGGGTGACTACAGTTTATGACAACCTATTATATATTTTATGAATAATTATAAGAAAGGAGTTTGAAGATTCCAAACACAAAGAAATGATAATATGCTAACGTGAATTATCCTGACAGGATCATTATGCATTGCACATGTGTATTGAATTACCACATTGTACTCCATAAATATATTTATTATGTCAGTTAAAAAAAAGAAAGAAAAAGAGTGGTATTTCTCAACTTTTCTTTCTCTGGCATTCCTATTTTCACATATTTCTTCCTTTTCTCTTCTTAGTTCTTCTCTATGACCTAATTCCCTATCAGAGTCCACTCATGAGAACTGTTACCCATTTCTTTGGATTCAAATCAATGAAGCAAAGACATTTACCCAGGTTTCTCCCCTACTGGGGTAAGCAGTAGTTAGTGTGTATTAAAGTTTCCTGTTTCACAGTGACATATGAAGGATTCTGAAGAATGTAATAATGAAGGAATTGAGCAGGGGAAGGGGGCCACTTCCCTGGTCCCCAGTCTTTAGATGAGGGTCAAAGCAGAATGACTCTGGTTGTAAAGTTTAAGAGAGAACTGAAGAAACATCTGAGGAAGCCCATCTGCACAGGGGGCAGGACACCTTTACAACACCCTGTCTGTAGGTGCATCGCAAACTGCTATCATATCCTGTCTAGCCTACCACCACCGAGAAGTACATGACTAATACAAAGTCTAAACCCTCTCGGTTGAGTCCCAGAATTCTTCATTTGGGATCAGAAAACAGTACACTAGAATGTTTGCATTCCTGGGGTAGAACAGCCCCATGAGATTGTCCAGAAATCCCTGTGCCTTCTAAGTCATGGTGATAATCTCCATATTTCCCATCATGGGTATATCAAGTCTTAGTGACATAGTAGATGTTTTAAGGATTAACCATTACAAGTTATGGTGAGGGCTAGGCACAGAGTAAGAAACTTATATTTTAAAATAATGAACAGCATGCAACAAGAATTGGAATTCTTAAAATAAATAAATGTGCATATATATAAAGTACAAATGTAACAGACAATATTTGATTTCTTTTTTCATATAATTTGTTTTATTGTCAAATTCATTTGGGTTCAATGGAAACAAATTTGAAGATTTTGCCGGATAAATTTTTAGAAGAAATTTACCTGTTCAGAGTGGATTTTTTGGAAGAGATATGAGTGCAAGGAAGGAGTTTTTGAAGAAATAGCTATGTGGAAACAGGAAATGCATTACATCAGATATGCTCCTGTGGAAAATTACATTTTACAAGCTAATGTGAAGGAACACTTGCAAGCATTGTTTGGTGTGTTCATTCATGTATTTATACAATGTCTCATTTATCATTTGGATAAATTTAGCAACTATTACTAGCCAGGCTCTGTGTTAGCTATTTAGCAGATGAAGAAGACAGATTGCCATCTTTACTAGGTCTTAGTATTTTGGAGGAGAAGGAAGATTCTATACAAGTAATGTTAATTCTCTCTAAGAAGTAATACACAGAAGTGGTGGTTGATCATCTCCGGAGCACAGATATATGAATCATATCCTGAATAGAGAATGTCAGTACTGGGTCAACTACAGAGGGGGAGCTTAGGTCATGGTGAAGAGACTCAAAATTACTAGAGTCAAATAACCAAGATTTTGGATTATGGTCAGAGGGACTATTTATAATTCTTACTTCTTTACCTATTTCTTCCTAATATCACCTCCACTGAGTATATAATACTGTTCAAGTTCTCCAGTCCTCTTGGTGGCCTCTATAATATCACAATTTTATAATTGACATGACTGGCAACAAAACATTGGGGTAAGCTCCAGATTTCATAGCTATTAAGCAGAGATTCTTATTTATTTAATTTGATTCCAGAATGTGTCTCTCAGCAACCATAACTGTCCAATCTCTTTGCTTTGGCAAAACTTTTAGTATTCAAACTTTTGAATAAATGGGGATCATCATTGGCCCCAAACCACATGTCTGGTTCTGTTAGTTATTTTAATAACACCAATGAAAACAACAACAAAATTGCTTTTTATAATGGACCATGTTTTGTGGAAGGCAATTCTCTAATCTTGGAATTCTTTACTCTTTTAACTCTAATATTGGAAGTTAATCTTTGAATTCTTCAATCCTGAAACTTGAGAATACTTATTTTTATTTGATAGATGAAGCCTAGATTTGGTAAGATTATACAACTGCTCAATAGAAAAATTTAATGGTGATAAAACAAAGAAACAACAACAATCACCACCAAATATATGACTCATTTGCTTCTGGATGCACTACATGAAGATCTAGAATATCCCTATACCATCAGCAAAGAAAATCCTATGATTTTTTTTCAGAGTCAAGAGTTAGCACAAAGCCTCTTGAATGACAGCCTGGAAGTGCTTGCCTAGGTCTCCAAGCAGGGAGCACCTATTAGGCAGCTGCATCAACACTATCAAGTCCCACTGATTTGATTGGCATCATTATTCAGGTAAAAAATTGCTTCACTAAAGACCTCTCAGAGATGTACTGTGACTGTAGACAACATTGGAAAACTCCTGAACATCTCCTTAGCAGCCCACCTGTAACTTCCTCGCAAGCACTAGGATGCTATTTATTTTCCATCAGAGCGTATTTGGAAGCACTGGAGTCAGGTGCGTTTGTTCCCTGCTCTCTGGCTGTAAAATATAATAATCATGATTAGGTTTCCATTTTCAGCTTCAATTACATTATTATACATGTAATGAATAGATCTTAGGAAGAATTAGGTAATGATAATTGACACAATGATAAATAAGGTAAACACTTATTATGGTAGCTAATAATTTATTAAGGATCCAGCATACACTATCAGCTAACTTTGTCACATTGAACCCTTATGATAGACCCAAGGGTAAGTACTACTATTTTCTCACTTTATCATTTGGAAGCTAGTGTGAAATGTGTTTCCTAGGGTGATCCCCAATGCGTCATTCCATATATAACCCTTTCTCTTGAGTGCAGGCATATTCTGTGAACTCCTATAGGTGAAGAAACCTTTAAGATGTAGTTGAGGTTTCAAAGCATTTGACTTTGAATTAATGAAAATGGAAATCATCCTGACTGAGTCTGATCTAAATAAGTGAGACCCATAAACGAGAGCCAGCTATTCAGCAATATACAATGCATTTAACTTCCTTAGCATAATTCAGCATGTTAGATGGAACATGAGATTCCAAGCAAATAAGTATGATTCAATGTGATGTGTAATGCTTAAGCAGAGGGGTATTCAGATCAGTCAGCTCACAGAATAGGTGGGGCACAGTTTGAGAGCAAAATGTCAGTATAGAAGGCTGAGCACAAATTTTCTAAAAGGGATTCAAAGAAGGAGCTTTAGCAGCGGTGCAGTGCCTCCAAAATACACAACACAGTTAAGAGGTAAAGGTTGAGTCACAGAAGACAGAGAGATTCTCTCACTTGCTTTGAAGAAGCAACATGCCCAGAGCTCTTCAGATGCAGGGAAATGGATTCCGCCAACTTAGGCAGCTAGGAAAGGAATCATTCCTCAGTCAAGCTTCGGAGGAGAATGCAACCTGGCAAACACCTTCCCTGCAATCTTGAGATACCCTGAGCTGAAGACTCATCTAACCCATGCCCAAACCCTGACCTACTGATACTGTGAGAAAGTAAATATGATTTTAAATCCGTGCTTTAATGGAGGTTAAATCCACATAACACAAGATTAATCATTTTAAAGCATATAATTCAATGTATTTTAATACGCTGACCATGTTGTCCAAATTTTTGGCATGACTATTTCCAAAACATTTTCATCCTGCCACAAAGGTAAACCTGTAGCCATTAAGCAATCACAGCTTATGCCCTCCCCAAACTTCTAGCCATTATGGATTTGTTTCTGTCTGCACAGATTTACCTTTTCTGGATATTTCATCTACGTGCAATAATTCAACACATGGCCTTTGTGCCTGACTATTTGTGTGGCTCAATGTTTTTGAGATTTACCTACAGTGCTGCATGTCTCAGTACTCTATTCTTCTGGTTGATGAATAATATTCTATTGTAGAGAATTATGACATTTTGTTTAGTCATTCATCTGTCAGTGACCATTTCAGTTGTTTCTACTTTTTGGTTATTGTGAATAATGCTGTGGGTGGTATGTATTCACAAATTTGTTTGACTTCCTGCTTTCAATTTTTTTTGGTTGAGTATTTAACTAAG
Source organism: Aplodontia rufa (assembly GCA_004027875.1). Taxonomy (NCBI): domain Eukaryota; kingdom Metazoa; phylum Chordata; class Mammalia; order Rodentia; family Aplodontiidae; genus Aplodontia; species Aplodontia rufa. Next base: position 138,892 of record PVKS010001139.1, read on the forward strand.
AGTGAAATTGCTCGGTATTACAGAAAATCTGCTTATTTATTTATTTTTTAGGAACTTCCAAACTGCAATAAAAGTGTTTTAAACTACTATGTTTGTTGCAATTTGTTATGCAGTGATAAAAAGCCAGAGCTCTGAGAAACAACAATACGTGCACACATACAGATGTCACCCACATAAAAATTAGTAATTGGAAGATCAAGTTTTTGATTTCAGATCAGTCTGACATCAGCTTACTCAGGTGATAAAATAAAGTGCTTACTAAGGTGTAAGCACTTCCATATCAATTCTTATTTTCTAAAAGAGTTCACTGAATTACTGACATAAATCAGTGGTTCTGAGAAGATGCCTGCACCATTGGTTAGAAATGCAAATAACCAGGCCCTATGCCAGACCCACTAAATCAGACTGCCTATTGTTGGGGGTTCAATAACCTATGTTTTCACAAGTCTCTGGAAATTTCCGATGAACAACGAAGTTTAGGATCCATCAGGATTATGAACAATCTAATTTAAGCTATGGAAATGATGCAAATGAACTTTCCCTCATTGAGTGCACAATTTACTGGGGAAAACTGATAGATAAATAAACAACTCTGACATAGTATAATTGCAGCTAGAAGGAGGGTATATATTATGCTCTATTAAATTCACTGAGGAATTAAAACTTTGCAGGAAGTGTGGGTTTCCTCCCTGAGAGGGCAACGTGCAAGAAGAGCCTTGAAAACAGAGGCCGTCTGCTTTTGATCGAAAGGCAAGGGATTTAAAGGATCCAAGTCAATGTCAAGTCAATGTCAAGTCAATGATGCATTGGGGCCCACAGGAGGACATAGAGAATAAAAGGGAGGATATCTGAATTTGAGATGAAAGAGGTGCTATTTGGTGTCTGGGGAAGGTCTGTTCTTTCAGTGGCACCCTCACATGGCAGAAAAGGCAGAAAGGCAAGCAAGACTTCAGAGCTCCTATGAGCCTCTTTCATAAGAGAACTAATCCTATTCGTGAGGGTGGAGATTTTTGTGCCATAAACACTTTCAAATTCCTAATATCTTAATACTTTTGGAGTGGGGATTAGGTTTCAACCTGTTATTTGGAGGGACACATTCAGACCATACCTCTGTGTGACCTTAGAAATAGCTATGTCTTAACTGCAGTCCATGGTGGAAATGCATACCTAGGGTTCAGCTGGGATGGGGCAGAGAGGCCCAAACCTTACTCATGGCATCAGGATCATCCTGAGAGCCTCAGTAAATGATGAAATTTAAAGACTTAAGTTGTTAGTACAATATACTGAACCAGGGTCTTTTTAGAGAAACAGACCAAAGCCACGGCCTATTTCCACATGCCCTTCACCATTCTGTTTTTCTGTGTGTGTGTGTGTGTGTGTGTGTGTTGGGTGTGCATAGATGTATGTTGCCACTGGTTCAAAGTTATGCTTTCTTAGTCCTAAAGTCAGTAAACCTGCCTAAAAGTAACTTTGATAAAGACAGCACTACATATTATCACATTTTCTGGTTTACTCTTGGTGGATGTAGAGGAAAATATTCTGCCAAGATGTGAATATATGTTGGAGGTTGAGGAGGGGGAGTGGTATTCACCCTTGCACATGGAAATAGCCAATGTAGGTGGTACAGACACCAGCATATTTTAATATAGGGCCATTATTTCAAATTTAAGCTTTTCTCTGTCATGCATTTCTGGTTTGTTCACACACTTCAAGGGGGGTTTGGCAAAGTCACTGAGCGTTGGAGAACTCCTGGGTGAGTGTTAAGTGGTCATGTTGCTTCTGAGTCAGAGGGATCCCTGAAATCTCATTTGAAATCCCAATGCCAATCTGAAATGGAGTTAACCCTGGATACTCTGCACAATTTAAGGCAGCCAAGCTGAAAGGGCTTTTGGAAATTTTTCTTATTTATAGGATTTGCTACTCACTAAACCTGCAATCGTTTGAGATCACTGTAGAGTCCATAGCTGATCTGCAAAACACCACAAGGAGTGGAATGCCTCTTTGTGCTCCTCATTTCAGAAGCACTGTCAGAGATAATCTTTAAGTGGAAAAAAACACACTATTTCAATTAGTTTCTGGGAGATAGCAGCCTGGAAACTCGTTTATTTAATACTTTGAAGTCTCAAATTGTTCTTATTTACTACCACCTGGACTCTGAAGAAACCAGCAACTTCATTTGTATATCTTCTAAGCTACAGGCAGAGTTTGTTCCTAATAATATGCAACACACACATACGCACACACACACACACCCCACAGTTTGTTGAAGGAGTGATAAGCAAGAACTCCAGGATATTTTAATGACCTTGACAATTTGCATACAAACATTTTTTAGATACCATTTCTTGGAAAATTGTTTGTTTGTTTGTTTTTGGTATAGAAAACTGGATGCAGAAAATAATATTACTCTTATTGTAGGAGATGGGCAAAAATAAAGGGGAAAGTAGACATCAGTACAAACCTGAAGCATACTTCTTCCAATCTGACCCCTTCTCCACTACGTAGAGAAAAGTGAATATTTAGGAAAGTTCTTATAAAACTACTACTAGGTAGCAACATTTAGGACTACAGTTGAGTTTCACCTATCGCCATTATGAGACCATAAATCAGGACCTCAATATCCTGGTAGGATTGCTCCATACATTGGGGTCTAGGTGGTTACCTGAATTCCACCAGCCTAGAATCATTCTTTCAGAGCTGTTTTAACATCTGGATTTTTTTTTTTTTTTTTTACCAAAGTGTCTCCTACATATCACATCCTCAGGCCATCTCATTAGCAATATTTGCATGTCGAAGAAACTGGTCACTTAGAACCAATTTGTGAGCCTTATGTCGTGAATCTACTCCCTTCTGGGAAAAAGTTTCTCTGAAAATGATTCTGTACATAGCCCTTGAAATTCATCTTTTCTGGACATCCCCACTGGCTACTAATGCTATAAACAAAGCTAAATATCACAGTCTCAACATCTTTCTCAGCCATCATTGTTTACCACAGATCTTAGAAGGAAGAAACCTTGACCTCACACATATTTGTACAATTATTCCCTTCATTGATTTAAATGCCAATTTTGTGTGATGTTAGGATAAGTACTTTAACATTCTGGGTAATATTGTTCTTTACCCATAAAATGTAAGAATTATATTTCTTGATCTTACAAGTCTCTACATCTGTACAAATTTTAGTCCTCAGAAAGTGAGGGTGAAACATGATATGTATTATCCAAGTAGGAGTAGAGGAATATCATACCATCTAACAAAATTATCTTCAGAGAGTCAGTATTAAACTGATAAAATTACAGAACTCCAAATGTCCATGATCAATCAAAAATCATCAATAAAATAATGCTGTCAAGCCTACTCCCTTCCTTGCAAACTTGTAACATCCCTTTAATGTAAAAGCTGAGTGAGCCCCAGAGGTCTATTTGGCCTTTGATGAATATCTGTGTAGAAGATGTCTCTCCAGGAAGTGCAGTCACTAAATATAAAGTCCTTTGGATCATTGATAAGACACAGGCAATTAATTCAGAAAGAGTCTCTTGAGAAACCAATGCATGAGTTGGAAGAACCTCTTCAATGTGCTCTAGAGGACTTTCACTGTCACAGTGAAAAGCAATGGGATTAGAGGCATTTTAAAAAAAATTGTCATAGGTAAGGAAGCCCAATCTGCCTGTCCGTTGTTAGCCAGCTTTTACCATTAACAATAACAAAATGTTCTCCACATGAACAACCTGTAGGAATTAAAACAATAAATACGTCTTTTGTTTTATTTTTTCTCAGATCATGTATTTTGAAACCTAGGACTGCCTTCACCAGTATCCCCCTCCTTGCCACTCCATCCAATCAGCCTCAAAGTCCCAACAGAATCACACACTCAGGGTAGCTCAACTACCAACACTTTCTTTAGATCTCATTAAATCTTGCTTGAGTTATTGAGTAAATGGTATATTCAGTTTTCCTTCATTCCCTTCATCCCTCGTTACCTTGTAATATGGTAGAATTATGTTTCTAGTATTACATATCTGATATTATACCTTGTTTAAAATAATCCAGCTTCAATGTACAGTCCTTGTTCGAGGCCACGAAACATTTTTTCCCAGCTTTTCTTCCACTTCACGAACTTCTCCACATAGCGCATTTTCCTCTAACCCAATATTTGAAAGGAGTCTTGTTTGTAAACAACATGCATTTCTAGATTTCTTTGTCTCAATAATACTACTTCATAAGTACACAATGTTCTTTAATTTGATGATTGATAATCCTTACTTTCTCATTAAATCCATCTTCTTTGCAAAAATAATAATAACAAATAGTGGGTGTCCATGAACAACCTGGCTTCCTTCCTTAGTAGCACACTTGGTAACCTGTTGATTGTTTAGTTACTGCAATGGACAGTGAGGGAGGTCCATCCTAATAAAACTTGTGACTCTGGCACTGTGCTGTGCCAAGAATATTTTAAGCACTAAGTAAATGGTATATGAAAACCAAAACTTTTTAGAGGGGTGAAGTAATAGGAAATCTCATGTGAACCAAGAAGAATCTATATGACATTATGAAAGTAGTTCATATGAAATTAACTGCCCTGAGTAGTTCTGGTGCCTTTCCTGGAGTGTTCAAGAGTACTTTCAGAAGTGGCATGCAGGCTATACTTAGGCTTACTGCAGGATCAGCTTTTGCAATGTTCTCTAAGCAGCTGATAATTTTCTTGCCCAAAGATGCTTTAAACTTCTCATTCTTTTGAACCAAGGATAACCGTGGTCAACTCAACAAAGTATAGAAAATGCATCAGATGTTCTGTTTGCATCAGAGGAAGCATGGGCAGGAGCAAATGTAGATGCACATGGAGAGAGTCTGGATTAGGGAAAGAGAGTGGAAAGTCCAGGAAGGCATTGGAAAGAAAAAAAATAAGCATTTATTAGAAATCAGATAATTAAACATTATCAATGACTACTCTTGTCACAGGAGCAGAGACAAAAGAAACAAACTTTCTTTAATAAATAGTGAGAAGCTTAGCACAAGCTAGTAGATAACATGGAATATATAGAAGAGGAAAAAAGATACAAGAATTATTTCCTTAGTTCCATTATATAATATTGATCAGCAAAATCTGAAATGAAGAAAGTGGATACTGAGATTAAAATTTGTATTTCATCTAGCACACATGATTGCATATTATCTGTACAATGCAATCTATTTAGTCCACTCTACATCTTAGTGATTCTCCAGTGGAAATGATTTGATTATGATCTCTTACAAACTTTGGCAATGTCTGAAGACATTTCTGTTTATCACAACTGGTGGATTGGAAGGAGCAACATATTACTGGTATATAGTGATTAGAACTCAGGAATGATTCCATTGTACCATACCACACAGGTCCACTCAACAAGGAAAGATCATCGGTCCCAAAGCATCAATAGCAACAAGTTTGAGAAAACTTTCTCTTGATTGCTGACCTGGATATTCACAGCAATTCTTTTGCCAATTTTGAGGAATGGTATGGTTTGGACAACAAACCAGAAACCAAAAGCTCATCTGTGAGATAATTCAAGAATGTTCAGAAGTGGAATTGATTAGATTATGATAGTTGTAGCAAAATCAGTGGATTAATCTACTTGAATGAGTTAACTACGTGATAAATATAGGCAGGTAAGGTGTGACTCGCAGAAGTTGGTCACTGGGGGTGTACCTTTGGAGTTTACATTTTTTCCCTAGTGAGAGCAGCTCTCTCTGCTTCCTGGCACGAGTGCAGGCAATGGAATCAGCCAACCATGGATTGAACCTCTGAAAACATGAGCCAAAGTTAACTTTTCCTTCTTTTAAGTTGCTCCTGATAAGTACTTTGGTCATAGCAACACCAAACTGACTAAAAAAACAAAAGTCAGTTGAAAGAGAGAACCAAAAGAATAAATAAAATATATAAATGGGTTTCTAGATCAATAATCTCCTGCTTGATTTACATAACTACTGCCTTCCTATTCATAGCACTCAAAGAGAAGTCAAACCAGAGAAGTTCTTATATCTCTTCCTTTGCTGCCTCCCACTATTCCTGATACTGAATGAAGATATCACTCAAATGTTAACAGGCTGCATTTTGTGTAGGCAAGGAGGTGGACCACAGTGTTAGCAAAGATGTGAAGACTCCTAATCATGTGGTAGGATCTACTCAGTGTGCTGTGGCAGTAATTGTCCATAAGGGGCAGAAGAATTATCCCAGATGGGATTCCATTCCCCATACTTTTCATTCTTCCTTAATCCAAGCTTGGAGAAATTTGGACTTCAAATCAGAGGATCTGAATTCATACACTGGTCCTGAATTATTCTCAGGATCAGCATGGTTCAACATGGATGATCAAAAATATTCAGATATTTTTCCTATATTATCAGAAAAATTTCTGAAAATTCCATTCAGCATGGAAACTCAAAATCTAAACCTGCCGGAAAAGACACTTCTCAGATTAAAGAAGGGGGCTATTTCCTGAGTTCTTCCTGCTTGATTACCCAGTCACATGCCCAGGGGATCTTCTTAACCCCTAGAACTGTGAAATGTACAAACACCACCGGGGGTTTCTATGAGTAGAACCATGCGGCTACTCCCTTTCTCTTTTTCCAGCTTCTTAGGATAGTAATCACTTATCACTTTTGCTGGTCATCAAATATTGATTAGTTTCTTTACTCTTCCAGGCAATATTCAAGATGTTTCTAGAGGTACAGAGATGTTCACAAAGACTGATTCTTCAACTATAAAGCTAATAATAAGAATTACCAGGGAGATTTATCAAAAGTGAGGATGCCTTAGGTAGAACTTCAGACTCTGATATTCTAGCAATAAAGAGAAATATTGGCAATTATATCATTATTTATTTACGTTTCATTTACCAACATCACCTGTATTTTCATTTAAGAGGCCAAGCAAGGGGCTGGAGTGATGGCTCTGTGGTTGCGGTGCTTGCCCGGCATGCACTGGTACACGGGTTCAAACCCCAGCACCCACATACACAACTAAGTGCCCGAACATGTGAAAATCTCAATAAAAAATTGATTCTTTCTCTCTCTCTCTCTCTCTCTGGTTCACTGAAGTATACACCCCTAGTGTGGAACAATGTTTGTTAGTTTTTCTGGAAAATAACTTGCTTTTACACTGAGACTCTCTGTCCCTTAAATGTTATGCAATTATTTCAATGAAGTCTCTAATTCTTGTATCCATTATTGCCACACACAAGGAATTAATCCAAGAAGAAGCCATGTGAATGAGACTCCCATGAATGGCATTTTGAATGGAAAATAATATAAGGAATAAATTAAATTTGAATATTTTAAGAATACATATATTCTGCAGGGAGAGGTATACCCACGTTCTGTTAATTTATTCTAAAATGGATCTTATACTGTTAGCATTGGATATTGGAGTAGAAAGGGAAAAAGTCCATATGTGCTGTGACTGAAACCCTCAAAATAATTTATATTATGTTGGTTCTTGACACTGTCCTTATGCTTATGTTGAAAAAATATCTGTGTGCCTATCAAATGTGTTTTATTTTTTAACACGTTTTCATATATATCAAAGTGGAATTTTGAACTAATGTTCGTTACCAAGTTTGCATACTTGGGTTCATTCCCACTTTATATCTCATTCAGAAGAATTTTTAAGCTTAAATAAGACTGTAGATGCAGAGGTCAGCCTTTCTATTAAAACATGAATATATAAAATAATCTCTTTTGCACACAATACAATGATATTACTGATATCAGCATAATTGACCCTTTTGTACTTTTACAACTTTTTTATTACTAAAAAGAAAATACTGTCACAAACTGCAGGAATCTTGTTTAAACTTATTATCAAAATTGTTCAGAAAAGTATATTTTGACCTCAATTCTAACAGTGTTGCCAAATTAATCTTTCAGTGGTTAACTGTCCCTTGGTTCAATCTCTACTACAAAAAAAAGCTTTCACATTTAATAGTTTTAAATGTGTAATCTAAAAATTGATGAATGTTTTTATGAATTTGTTTGCACAGAGGCTTATTAATTAATATTTGCTATTCTGTGGTAGAGTTTGCGAAGACAAGATTTAAAGCTTAGTTTATTTTACCACAATTAGTATGAACTTTATCTCCTTTATTGCACAGAATATACAGTGATTTGGAAAAAAAACACTAGATGTTTATAGACGAAAACGGTAGTACGATTTAATAAGAATTACCATTTTTGATTGTTTTATGTATGCAAGGCACCATTAAAATATATATCCAGCCACTATCTATAATGTCCAACCATTATAATTATGTTTACAAGACATAATTGATTTCAAGTTTTAAAGGACCAGGTTATTAAAACTAAGCTTCATATGATATTTTATTCAAGAATAGCTTTCCTGGAAAAGACTTGATGTTAATGAAAGCTGAGTAACCCATCTTTCACAATTTTTTTTTTTTTTGCTTTCTTGGCAAGGGTGTACAACATCATTGCAAGGGCTTGTTGAATTAGGAGGTCATTTTCATGGCCTCTCAGATTAGGTATCTCAGCTCAAAACCCCTTGCCAAGATTTCTCAGTGATGTTCCTGAATATTCATTCCATCAAGCAATGATTCCTGATTTCTTTTACCCAAGCAAGCCCCGCAAAGCAGCAAAAAACTATTCTTCACTGTCAAGCATGTCGCATAGTCAAGACTCTGCTGGCAGTTCAAGATAAGTAATATCTGCTGGAAGAGAGTCAAAGATGTAAATCCTTTCTGTGCCTTTTGTACCATAGACTTGTTTAGCAAAAGACGTCAGGATGCTGGAGAAGCTGATCTCCTCCAAATGACTTACAAACTTTGAAATCCTGGTGATGGTGAAGAATTGGAGCAGGAAGGCAGGAGGAGCAATATGGCTGGTCAGACCATGGGGGAAGATGAGGTCTTCTTTGGAAAGAACAGAGTGAAGTAGCAGGTCTGGCAGCAAACTTGGAATAAAGAGTTATCTCCTTGATGCATTTATCTGAATAGAAAACCATGAATAAATCACTGAATTTGCTAGTCCTTGGTGTCCTCATTTGTAAGGGAGGAATCATTACTTATGATATTTCAGAGGAATGTGTATTCTGAGGGTACAAAATTTTTATAGGTAATATAGTGTATGCTGCTGCAGCTCTGTCTCTGGCCACAATTTCTCTTTGAATAGTACTGCATTTCTTCTTTCATATGAAGATATTCATAGCAGACAACTCCCAGAGAGATCCTTCTTATAAGACAAAAAAGACAACAGTAGTGTTGTCATTGTGAAAATTAGCTTTATTATCTACATCCAGGAATTGGGAGCAGGCAGTACCCAGAATTACAGACTCTGTAATCCGATAGACCTTGGTTTGGCATTGAACACCCTGCTTGCCTCATTAAACCTCTTTGTGATTCATTTGCAGGATGAAAACTTTGATCTGCCTCCTAGGTTGCTGTCTACATTAAATGGGATTGTGCTTGGCCCGATGTCTGGCACAGAAATGCTCTCAAAGTTTTGTTGTCATTCATTTTCTATTGTTATAAGTTCCTGTTGTTGCCAGGAACATCACTAATTTTTTTGGGAATAAATACGTGTGCAGCTCTGTAGAGGTGCCCATGTGAGAAGCAGCCAAGTAACAAGTCTGCCTCTATAATATGCGATTGTTGTTTCAGTAATTTGAAGTTCACACTTGAAAGTCTTGTTTTTGTATTCTGTTCACAGAATTTTAATCCATGTGGGCTATCTCTCCCAAAATAGTCACATGACTAAATTTCAACTATTTTGGAGGATAATTGCATGATACTTAGAGGTGTCTTATTCTCTCAAATGTGATTAAATGAAATCTTATGAATACCACCCAGTCTACATTTTATGTCACACAACAAATCCTAAATAAAGCTTTAGAGTAGGGAGATATATTATGGACAAATCAGTTGCAACATGCATTTACTCATTTAGAATAGTGTTCTGCAAATGAAATGAAACCCTCTCTATGCTCCTTGGGCATGGAAGCTCTCATGCTGAGGTGTGTGAAACTGAGGGTGCATAGTATTGCTTTGGGTGAGGCCGAGGCTGACAAGCACGGAGATGAATCATATTGTCTGTTTCCGAAATTGCTCTTTACCTGCTTCCCATTAAATGTTTAATGCATAACAAAGCACCCCTAGGGAACAAATTGGATCTTTGGGATAAAACATCTCAAATTATAACATGATACTATGATTTAAATGTTAGTTGTCCCCAAAAGTTCATGTGTGAGAATATGCATGAAAACTTAGAGGTGAAATGACTGGGTTATGAGAGCCTTAACCTATTCGATCTTTTAAGCCATGAATAGGGGTTAATTGGGTGGTAACTGTAGGCAAGTAGGGTATAGATGGACGATATGGGTCATCTGGGGTATGCCTTTGGAGTGTATATTTTTTTTCAGGATGAGGAGAGTCTCTCTCTCTCTCTCTGCTTCCTGTTGTCATGCTCCTAGTGTTTTCCTCCACAACACACTTCCACCACAATTTTCTGCCTCACTTCATGCTCCAAGGAATGGAGCAAACCATCTATGGACTGAGACCTCCAAAACCATGAACTCCAAAATAAATTTTTCCTCCTTAACATTGTTCTTATCTGTTATTTTGATCACAGCAGCAATAAAAATGCTGACTAAAACATACGCCTTAGGATCATCCATAGGACCATAATCAGATCTGGAACATCCTCCAGAAGCCTGTGTGCTAACTCTCGGATCCCAGCGGGTGGTAGAACCTTTAAAAGGTGAGTCCTAGTGCGAAGTCTTCAGGCAACTGGGGTGTGGAACCCCGGCACCCTCCTGGCTCTCTTTTGCTTTCCAGCCATGAGGTGATTGGTTTTGCTGTGCCATGCCACCTTTTCACCAGAAAACTACAATCAGTGGTTTGATTAAAGACTGCCTCCTTCAAAACTGTGAGTCAAAATAAACCTTTTTGTTGCCATTTAATTATCTCATTATTTCTTTACAGTGATGGGAATATGAATAACAAAGTCATAATATCTAAACAGATACCTATGTGATAATACAATTTTGTGAGTGAAATTTTTGGTTAAGAGGCAATTAAGGGCAAATGAGATCATAAAAGTGGGGCCCTAGATCAATATGACCAGTGTCTTTTTAGCAAGAGGAAGAACCATCGACGATGTACAAGCACAGAGAAAAAACCCCACAGGAACTTAGTGAGAGGACGATACTTACAAGCCAGGGCAGATGTCTCAGGAGAAACCAAATGTGCCTATGCCTTCACATTGAACTTTCAGCCCCCAACACAGTGGGAAAATAAGTTCCTGCAGTTCAATACACAGCGTGCAGATTTTGTTATGGTCGCCTTAGCAAAGTAATACTCAGTCAAAATATCAGTTTTATATCATAAAACTTATATTGCACATTGCCAGAAAGTAGACTTGCTAATATTGCGACCCAGATACAGTCAAACTTACCAGTTTTCACTTAGTGAAAAGAAATGATGTAAAACTGATTATCTCCTCGTGTGAGGGCCTGCACTTATAAAGACTGTGCATGACACAGAGGACCAAAGACATGCTCTATTTAGTCATGACTGAGATGGCTTTCAGGAGACATGTACCAAGCCTAAGTTTTCTATGCCCCATTTCTCTGTCTAAACTCATCAATCAGAGTAAATAGTTCCCACGCTCTTGGGAAGCATAGAATGAGGAGTAGAAGAAATAGGCCAGAAATGTGAAATTGCTCATGTTTCTTCTACATGGAAGGACACATCTGGATAGTGACCATCACCCCAACAGTCTTGCATTGATCACAGAGATAAAACTCTTCAGCTTCCTCTAAATAGATGAAAAGTGGTTGTACCCAAGCATTGGGTATCATGCAGAATTAAACTTTTTCTATGTTATCTCTTTGACCAATAATAAATATTCAAGTAAATAGGTCATAAACTAAAACTTATCATGGGTAAGACCAAAAATGACTGAGGTCTCAGTAACAATAACAGATGAGGGTATTGTTCATTTGCTGTAAGTCAGGTGTGATAGTAATTTCTGTACATCTATATGCTTTTCTTAATGCCATCCACACTCTGACAAGCATATCATTGCTCATAGTTTCCCTTGAGGTAACAGACTCAAAGAGATTAATTCTCCATGCTTATTCAACTACTATGTAAAGAAGTCTGAATGAATAGACATAGAAACAGAGAAATAAAGAGAGACATTCAGCGTCCCATGTTTTTAAGGGACTGGAGTGTGACTTTGCCTGAACTGACTTCTCCAGTGTCCAAGGCAGGACTCTAACTATTCTCTCGATGGATGTTCAGTTGAAAGGATCAGAGATAAACAGTGACATAGGAATATGGAGTCAAAAGTCTTCAGCTCAGATGGTTAGAGAAACTACTGGATGATGGCAAGAACAGCTAGGTCATCAGTAGTGACCAACTAGAATTAGTACTGATGATCAGACAGTATTTTTCTGCCATTCATTGAGTGGAAGGTACAGGGGCCAGACTATAGTGTTGAGGGATAGATAGTAGTAGAAAGTCTAGTGGAAACCTGAAATTTCTCTTCCTTTACCTCTTCTACACACATGCACACACACACACACACGCACACACACACACACCCAATCACACACACATGCACACACACAAATGAGCACTGAGAAATTCTATCAGTCACCATGGTACCACTCCAACACATCAGATGGGCCATTAGCTTCAAAAAACCTGACAATCTTACTTGCAAAAATGAAAAGGCCTACTTTCATAATATTTTACATTTGTAACACACTGTTATTCCCTCATTCTCATCACCATACTATAAATTACAAATAATACTTATTGTTAATCATTTTTTACATGAACGAAAACCGAGAAGAGACTCACCTGGGGCTACCCAGAAAGCAAATGACTGTCTGAGTCTCCAGTCAACCAACTGTTAGAACCTCTGGATTGGTCATGAAGGAGGATCTTGGCAGCCATTGTCACTATCTGCCTCCTTAGAGCACACTGTGGCTTAAGTTCTGCTACATGTAAACACATGAAAGACTAGGATCATAGGGCTCCTTGTGAAAGAGAGCTTGTGGCAAGATCACTACGCCTTACTTGTCTCCATCTTCCTATCTGGGAAAATGATGTCACCAATCTTTAAGCTTCAAACTGAGGGAGAATAAGATAATGGCCTTAGATTCCTTTCCTGGAAGAGAAACAACATATTCTGGAGAAATGAAAGACTACATCAATGATTTTGAAGCGGGATTGGTCTACTGTGAATTGAGAATTCCCAAATGGAACAGCAGTCAGAGGCATTTCAAGCAAGCCTGTCATGTACACTGCCACAAAAGTCTCCACTGTCTTGGGACCTATGATGACTGGGCCAGTACCTGACCCTGGAGCAACTCATGACCCAATGGCGTTTATGCAAAGACATCTGGGCTGAGCCAATGCCAGTATTCATCCCTTCTGGATGTTCGAAGAACGTCATTGGCAGCATCTTCTGAAGGGCTTTGGCTGACCAGCATAGGGGCTTTCTTGACTCTGCTGATGGATCTGCCCTTTCTTTGTTGACAGGGAAGGAAGAATAGCTCCCACTCCGTGGGAGACTGTGGCTTTGTCAACATGTTCCTTT